>APFE031122714.1:42417-173566 GCA_000404065.3 Pinus taeda
CTGTCGGTAGCCTGATGTATGTAATGGTTTGTACTAGAGCAGACATTGCACATGCAGTGGGAGTATTGAGCAAGTTTATGTCAAAACTAGGAAAGGAGCATTGGACAACAGTGAAGCGGGTTTTCAGGTATTTGCGTGGCACTAGTGATTATGGTTTGTGCTACCAAGGAAGACCAGGTTTAGACAGAGTGTTGGATATTCGTGGCTTTGTTGATGCAAACGGGGCTGGAGATCTAGATCAGAGAAGATCTACAAGTGGGTATGTGTTTAACCTATTTGGAGGTGCAGTCACTTGGATGAGTAAGAAACAATCTGTAGTGGCATTATCAACTATAGAGGTAGAATACATGGCAACCACTCATGCATGAAAGGAAGCAGTTTGGTTGCAGAGATTGTGTTCAAGTATGGGGTTAGTACAAGGAATTATAAGGGTAGACTGTGACAGCCAAAGTGAAATTTTATTGGCAAAGAACCCCTCATATCATTCAAAGATAAAGCACATTGATGTCCAGTATCACTTTGTGAGGGATATGATAGAAGACAAAAAGGTGTTGTTGGTAAAGGTGGACACTTTGAAGAATACTGCAGATGTATTGACAAAAACTGTTAGCTCTGAGAAGTTCTCTTGGTGTAGAGGGACAATGGGCGTTTCAAGGCTAGAAAAATGACTAAGCTTTCTTGTGGCCCCCCGTGGAAAGAAAACAACAATTGGGAGAATGTTGGATTGTGTTATATTCTTTCCATGACTAGCCCACGTGGTTAACTGGGGGTTAGAAGGGGGGGGGTCACATGGGGTTTGAGGCATACCCCTAACCCCACTTTATGGGGTCTGAGGCAACGCCCTGGAAAATTTTGGTTTTGGACCCTATGTTAGGATGTGCGGACCCACCTATGGTTTTGTGCATGATTTTTGCACATGTTTTTGGACGCGATGGTTTTTAGTCCATGGTATTGAACGCGATGGTTTTTCGGTCCATGGTATTGGATGCTTTGGCATGTATAAATATGTATTATAATATTGAAAGGAACATAATGAAAAATCAAGCTGGTAGTCCCAGTTTTTGGATCCAGGGGAAAATCTCTGTGTATATGTGTTTTAAGTGTTATGCTCTCACATTGTTTATTTTATGTGTTTTAGAATTCGTATGCAGGTAATTTCTTTACGAGGTTAAAACCTACAGACTTCGTCTTGTAAACATGATTGGGTGTTATTCCGAACTTCAACAACTCTTTCACCCAACGCTTTACAATATCTTTGGTATTCACAAAGTTGTGGGTGGCATAGAAAAGTGAGTCCATGCAGTTCACTGGCTAAGAAATGATACATCTAATGATAGTTCCCCATCCTGAAGGTGAAAAGCTTTATCCCACTAGCACTACTCAATTTAATAGTCTCTGGATATGTGTGTGAGGCAATCTAGTGGATGATTTCCGCACATGCAAAGGCGGGGTAACTGCATGCAGCCTTGTGAAAGCCTAATCGATGATGTTGATGTAAATCTGTTGATCCTTTAAATATTCCTTGAAATCCTGTGCAAAGATATCCTTGATTTCCTACCATGTTAACTTCATGCCCTTCTCAATAAACAACTGAGTGTCTGCATAAACTAGAAAATTCACTGACACCTGCTCAACTACTTACCTAGTGTTACTCTTGACAGTATCATTTGATGCGGCTCTCTTAGAGGCCTTGTTACTTATAATTGCTAGAGAGTTTCTCAATAACTATTTACCTGAAGACAGAGAGGACACTCAAGGCATGTAAATGTTAGCTTGAAACCAAAAGTACTTCAATAAAAGACCAAGAAACAAGATAGGAAAATGTTGGGGGGGATTGCACAATCTTGGCTCACAAAGGTAACTGACTTCCAGCTGGAACTACAAATTGCACGGTCCCAAAATTCAGTGGGGAGGTCTTGTTGACTAGAACTACACAATACATAGTTCAGTCTAGACAAAATCCAGGAGAGGCTGTGCATTGCGCAGTCTCAGTGGCCAACGCTCGTGGTTGGCTCCTAGAACTACGTAGTGCGCAGTTGGATCCAGGTCTGGGAAACCTTTGTGCAATTCCAGAAGCTAAGGTCGAGGCATTGAGCTCCAGAAATGTGTAGTTCATGCTTGGGAAAATGAGATCTGGGCCAAGGTAGCCTAGATTTGCATAAGGGGAGTGAGAAATAAAATAGATATAAAGGGTAGTGCGATGATGGGTGTAGATCTAAGTGAATGATGATGCATGTGAGTGAAACAAGTGCAAGAATCAATCAAACTAAAAGAAAACAAAGTATGTGGAGAGAGTCACCACGACGGAAATCGTTAGTGCAAAAACAGGGTGATGCATGCAACAGTTGTGAAAGGCAATGCAAAACTTAAAACAACACTTCTACAAGCTAAAACAAGTTAAAACACCAGCGGCCATTCAACAAAATGAGTGGAACAACACTCTCACAATCTAAACAAAAAAAGCGACAAAAAAGAAGAAAAAGACTAGAAACGCAAGACTTACTCGGAAAAGAAATGACGATGACACTGAAGGTTCCTTGAGCCAAAGATCCAAAATCAAATCTGCAAATGAGCTTTGGTTGCACCGATTAAACAAATTTGGTCAATTTAGGGTTTATGATATGAAGCCCAAAAATCAAGGAAAAAGAGACACTTGGCAGAGTTTCCAAAATAACTCAAGTGTATCGTCCGGGATGCTAAACATAGATCCCTATTTTCTAGATGATTTTTTGTCTTTTCATTTTTGGGAAAAGTTTCCACACATGGCCCGAAGATATTGTGCAGTTCTAGGAAGGACTTGGCAACTCACTGGCTCATGCACTGAGCAACTTCTGAGCAAGAAGCTTTTGCAAAATTTCTTGGTTGAGTGGCTCTGGGCTACCTCTTAGGCTCTACACAATTTTCTAGCTGTAGGATTGTTGTCAGTTGGCTCTGCACAATTTTGGAGTAGAAGTCTCACTGTCAACTTGGACTGCGCAATTCTTGAGAGAAAGGTTGGTTTCCCTCAGGGATTGTGCATTTCACTAAGGCAAGCCTAGAACCGGGTGAAAACCATGTCAAGGGACCAGCTTGTGGGTTAGGCAATAAAGCAAGTAAGAGGACACAAGCCAAAATGCAAAATATAAATCTCAATCAAAGCACAAGTACCTGGGTCAATGCGAGATGAGTTGTTGTGGTTTAGGAGGGAGGCTCCAAAATGAAGCGTAGGCAAGATATTGGATAGTGGTTGTAGTCGCTACAACATGTTCCTAATCCATAACATCTAGGATACATGACAATTCATTATGGAAAATAAAATTTGAATAAGATATATATTTTGACTCAATAAGCATTATATTCAACATCTCCTAAAAATAACATAAATCCTAAATGGTCATCATACTACTATGCTTGCATATTTCGGTTGTACTTGTTAATAAACGTTACAGGTATAAATCAAGTTGGTTCTTTGGACTCACAAAATAATAAACTATGAAAGCATTCAAGGAGAGCACCTCAATAAAACAAACCGTATAAGGTTTGTAAAAGGAACATATCTAGGTACGTCTTAGACTATACACTTCATAAAATTCTCTTGACATATAAGGTACGCTCATTATCTTTTGGAGTTTAGGTTACTAAAATTGTTATGTCTAGGACCTAAGAATCATAAATATTCTTTATAAGGGTGATTAATCATTAGATAAATCTACCCTCTTTATACATTTAATCATTCTTGTGGAACTCTAAAAGGTTCTTAGTAAATCCCCAACCTAAGGGTATGTCTATGTTAATGTGAAAACCCTAGTTTTCTTAGGGTTATTGATGAAATATTATTCTTCTGATGTTTGGGGTTTTTATGATGTCATGTTTAGAGTTTTGGTATTATTATGTAAACCTTAATATTTTATAGTTGATGATAATTTCCATGTGTTGATATCCTAGACCCTTAGAGTTTTTGGAAAATTTAGGATTTTTTGTGTTATGTATTGAAACCATATGTCTCTAGGATTTGGTAGGGTTTATAAGCAAGACTCTTATGATGTCCTAGGAATTAAACCATATGTATATATTTGTGTGTATGACCGAAACCCTAGCCTAATTGGAATATGTCTAACTTTAATGTTTGGGTATTTGTGTCTTGGGTTCACTTGATATATGTTTTTATGATATGCTTATACATCCTAGATGTGTATATGTGCTAACCTTATTGTTAATTGTTCTAGGGTTTATAACTAAGCCCTAGTAGAAGTATGATATTCTAGGTTATGATTTTGATAATGAATCTAGGGTTTACATCAAACCCTAGTAGAAGTTGGTCATATTGTTGAAACCTTAGATTGTGCCGAGATTGGTTTTGATTGTTAAAACTTAGTGTATGGAATCTAGGGTTTTCATTAAATCCTAGTAGAAGTCTAACATATGAAATCTAAAGTTGTTAGATGAATTTTACTTGTTTGAGATGCTTCTAGTTTTTGCAATATGTCATAGAAGATTCTGTCATATCTCTAAAGAAAATATTGAAGCCCTAGATATAATGAGATTGATATATTGATTGAGTTACTTTAAATGATATAATCTAGGGTTTATGACTAAACCTAAACAAGAAATTGAAGTATAAAATTATAGTCTCTTGTTGATTATGAACCTAAATATTTTTAGGTATTTGATGTCAAAATTATAATGATTCCATTAGTGTATGATTATAATATAGTTAACTTCATGGTTCTATATGTATTTCGTTGTACTTGTTGTTTAAGTTGTACAGGTACATAATCTTCAAGATGTTGAAGATATTTGTAAGTAACGTTGACTTGATTAGCAAGCATGATGAAGGAAGTCATACGAATGATGATGATCCAGATGAATCTGATAAGAAGGATGGAATCCATGAAAGGTTCTCCAATGAAATACAAAGGAGTTAAGAAGGAACCTTGATAAAAGATAGGGTATATCTCCTAGTTGAGAGGGAGGGCATATTATAGTCATAATGTATGGATACCTTGAACAAGAAATTGGAGAATTAATGTTGAGGTGTCACTGAAAGAAGGAAAGTCATATTTGGTTGCTACATGTGAAGTAGGAAAGGAAGTTGAATGATTGAGGAACCCTTTGTCAACATTTGTTTTGGAAGCCTCGAAGTCCTACTGTGATGAATTGTGAAGTAGCATCAAGAAGTCAGAATACCTCGAAGGTTTGTGTTTACTCATGAGTATTTGAAAGGTTTTTACTGATTGGGGTTGTGACTATTCAGGTAAGTCTCTCAAAGTTTTTGAAAAGTATGCTTGAGGTTAGAGAGATTTGATGTGTTGAGGCATTATGTAAAATGTCTAGGATGACATCTGGCCAACATATATATTGATGTCTAGATCCCGAAGAGGGAGGGTGGCATTCGTCATGGAAATTTCACCTTGGATACGCACCTAGATCCCTGAGTTGAGGGTTAGCAAGCAAGCTTGATGGTACCTAGACATGTTGAAAGATTTATTCCATCTTAATCCCACCCAGATAGATTTCTCTAGTTAGGAATCTAGTCATTGGCACTAAGTGTGCCTCAAAAATTCATAGATAATGTATTTTGAGATCTTCCATATACCTCTATAGATATATGTAAGTATGAATACCTCCCTAGTTAAGAGGGAGTGTTGAAGAATGTAACTAGGTTTGGCCTTCATAATTGTACTTGAGTCATCATGAAGTATATTTACGAAAAGAATGAAAAGTAAATTTTATTATTAATCAATTTGACTTATTAAAGCATGGGTTTCATGCTTGGGTCAATTATCATAGGTCAAGCCTCCATTGTCGGCTTTATGATTTTTATTTAAATTCAAAGTCAAATATGTTTTGTCAAAAGACTCCTCCATCAAGTCACCTTGCAAGGTCGGCCTCCAAATAGATATTCTACAAGTCGGCTTATTTTGAAGTGGGAGACAATAATAAATAGGAGAGTAAACTTCTCTCAACAAAACAGTGATAGAAGTTTGAAAATTTCATAAAATTTGTTCGATGATTTCAGTGAGGATGTTCGGTGAATCTCAGTGAGGGAATTAAGTGAATTTATAGTGAAGAAGAACTCAAAGTTTTAAGTAAGTCGAAGTGTGATTACTTCTAAAGTTTAATATGCTTATTGGGTTGTCTCAGAAATCGAATATATGTGCCACTACAAAACCGAAGTCTGAACCCACTACTATACCAATACATAATCGAAGTGTAACTATGTTTCAAGACTGGATTATGATGTCACTTGAGAAGGCTTCCATAGACTGAAGCATGGTAAGGATGCCACATGACAAGGCCTCCATAGATCAAAGTATGATAAGGATCGTAGCATGAGAAGGCTAACTCAGAACTGAATCATGACCAAAATATATTGAAGACTGTATACTACCACTACAAGACTAAAAAATAATATTATTGTAGGACTAAAGCATAATATCGAAATATGCCAAGGAACATCACATTTTCATAGCAACGAGGTGTTGAGAACAGATTGAAGAATGAAATACTACTCATTGAACTCAGAACTGAATAATAAACAAGGATGACTGGATGGAGGGAGTATTTAGTCTAGGTTGTAAAGGGTCTTGGTCATCTCAACTTTGTATTGAATCTACTGAAGGAAGGAAGAGTGCTTGACTAGGTTTTCCCCTATGTAGGGGTTTTTCCCTGGCTGAATGCTTATATCTCATGTCCTCTTCTATTTATTGATTAGAAGTAGTCTTGATGATAAGAATAAGATAAATTGAAAGAATAAAACTAATAATGAAACATCACAATATAATGTCATAATACGAGAAATCAATTAACCTGCCACCCTATTGGATTTCGCAACACCTATGGGATTTTCTATTTGTCAATATCCATTGATTTGTTGTTTCATATCGATGAGTTCAAGACACTTAATGAAGTGTGGACAAAATTGGAGGAATTTTTTGGAAAAAAAGATAGGTTTAGGGGAAATCAACTTGAGAATGGGTTGATCATAATGAATCCAACCAACTTTGAGACCCTACAAGACTACTTCTCCAAATTCAAGACATTAATGGCTTAGGTAAAATTGTGTGGCATAGATAGAAAAGAAGAGAAACTCATTATTTTGGTGCTTTTTAAGCTAGGACTTGAGTACACTATTTTTGTCTCTTCTTTCCATGATGTAAAATTACCTATGGGTAAAAATTGGAATATTCCATTATTAACTGATTTTATTCAATCTATAATACAAGAGTAGAACAATTTCATACTTATGGGGACTCTTAATTTTGCCAAACCTCATACACTTGAAACATAGTAAAAAAGTAAGAAGATGAAGCAGAAGAAAAAGAACAAGGAAGCTAAGAAAAATCTTACTAAGGAATCTTAGAATTCAAAGAGAGAAAAAGGAAAGGAGAAGAAGAAACTTGCATATTGTAGTAGAGGGTTCCATCCAAATATCTCTTGCATGAAGAAATCGATTAATTGGATGCCACGGGTACTATAACAACATCACTTGAATGATTTCATACTAGATAATGCCAAGAATAGGAAGGGGGGCTAGCCACCAGAAGACAATGATAATGGTCATGCATTGCTAACTACTACTTCATCTCCTAGTTCTTGGGGGTTTGATTCAAGAGATCCATGCAATATGGCTTCTTCAACCGATTTGTTTTCTCACTTGGAGCTTTGTCCTGGAACCCGTATTTTTGGGAGACGATACACCTATGGAGGGTTTTGGAGAGGGGAGAATTGAATTGGAGCATGGAAGCTTTAACCATGTATTAAATGTTCCTCGCTTTTAGTTAACCTACTTTCCATTTATTATATTACTCATATAGGGTGAGGAAAGAAATTAGACTTTACTCCAGATAAAGTGGTGATTTCCAACTACCGGATGGTTGTAGAGTTTCTTTTAAAGAGGTGAACCACCAGTCCAGGTAATACACTTTCTCTTAATGTTTTCCTAAATATGATTTTTCTCTTCTAACACGTGCTAATGAGGAGAGCAAGTTATGGCATGAGGAATTTTGCACTTTAAGTATAATTATTTCAATCAGTTATCCAAACAAGGAATGGTTGAAGAGATACCCAATGTCCAATACATAAATGGAGTTTTCTAGGGATGCATAGTTAGTGAGCATCCTGAAGAGAAGTTTGAGATAGACAAGGCTAGGAGAACTACCCCACTATTGGAGCTAGTGCACAATGACATTATAGGACCTTTTTCTAACTCGTAAATAAGTATTTCAAGGTATGCTTTGACATTCATTGATGACTTACCAAGACATACATGGTTCTATTAATTTGAAATTAGAAGTCTTTGAGCATCTAAAAAATTCAAGCAACTTGTAGAAAATCAGATAGGGAAGATGATTAAAGATCTTAGGACTAATAATGGTGGTGAATATGTGAATAAGGATGTCCAAAATATTTTTTTAGAATTATGCATAGAGCTACAAAATACAGTTCCATACACTCCACAACAAAATGGAGTTGCGGAGAGGAAAAATATAATGCTAAAAGAGATGGAGAACTATATGTTTCATGCTAGATCCTTGCCTTCTAAAGTATGATTAGAAGCCATTAATTGCGCTATATTTAGAAGATAGTTCCCCATAAATTATTAAAGGAGATCACTTCTTTTGAGGTATTGACAAGGAAGAAACCAATTTTTATTCATTGCAGAATTTTTGGATCCAGGGCATGGGCTAGGATTCCCTTTGATAAGAGGAAGGCTACAAAACCTTAGGAGAGGGAGTGCATATTTGTGGTATATCTAGAACTATTTAAGAGATACACGTTATAAAATACTTCTTCATATACTTTATTCATCCAAAGGAATGTCAAATTTGAAGAAGGTCCCTTACGGGCACTTCCAAAGCATCCTACTTTATCCTCTCCACTTTATCTGTACTGGATTTCAATGATTCTTCTTTATTAGTTTTCTGATCAGATTTTAAATTATGGCATATTATAATAGTAGCAAGAATTTGTAGTTATAGATCATAGGCCTCAATGAGTACAACAGACACTTTAGGTAGCTAGTTATCTAGTAGGCGATCTCGTTGATTCAGGAGAACCATGTCATAGTTTGTGGAGCTTTTGCAAACTCCAATTGTCATGGAGCATGCATATCATATATATTTTTATTTGACTCTTGGATCATACCGGCATACCTATGTAGAGGCTAAAGGGAACCCTTCTTGGGAATTAACTATAAAGGAGGAGTATAATTCCTTGATAGACAACAACACTTTGGAATTTGTACCCCTTCCTCCCCAGAGGAAACTTTTTAAATGCAAGTGAGTTTACAAAACCAAAATACCATCAGAAAAAAATATTCTCATATTATGGTATAGCACAAATTTGAGGAAAAATTCATGATGGGGTTGATCAACAACAACACCCTTTTACATAACAACTACATAGTTGACATAGTACACGTTGTATTTTGAGGGGGCATGGGGGCTATTCCCACTGGGATTTCCCTCTTTTATCAATTTATATTTTTGTATATTAGTACCTTACATGGTTGAAAATTTTCAAGAGTCATTCACTAACATACTCCCCTTGGTTATGCTTAAGGGGGGTGGGGTGGCCATTGGGATACATTGCACTTAGTAGTTCTTCAGTTCCTACACTATGGCCATCATTAGACCCTAATATATACATTATTATGGGAACATATGACTACTTTTCACACATTACTAAGCATTCCCTAAAATTTGGCAAATTTTCTATTTTTACCAGGTTTATTTTTCATAGGGGGTTTTGCCGAGGATGACATTAGTTTTGATTGGACACTATTTGGAGGATTTAATGGACATTTTCACTCCATAAAATCATACTACCTCATTCATAGGCATTCCTAGAGTGAATACACACTTTCTCCCTACTTTGTAAAAGTTAACCACCACTTTCTCTCTCCTCCTATTGCTAAGTTGACTTTTAGTTCTATTTAGGAACTTAACTAATCAATTTTTTTGCATGTGAGAGTTAATAATAAATTCTAACTAATTTCTAACTCCACCTACTTCAAGTTCACTGTATGTTAGGATATTTTGCTAATTTTAAGTCTCGCAGTCTAATTTTAACTTATTTGTCAACTAGGGAAAGAGATTTTGAGTGACATTGAGTACATGCACATAGAATCCCATTGTATTTAAAATTGGTTGGCCTCTTGAAGATTATATATATTGTATTAATTTTCAACCATAATATATCATCAATTATTCAACTCATGTGCTTTGAGAAATTTGAATTTTCTCTTTGGTTAGTGAATTTTCTAATAATTTTTCTCTCTCTTCTCTCATATTTTGCAAGTATCTAGTTTAGTATTTTCTCACATTTGGATTGTGTGTCTATGATTAAAATCCTAGAAGGATCCATCCAACGAAGAATGTCTCTCTTTTACTATCATTATATTACCTCATAAGCCTCTCCAAACTTAGGGGTGTTCAGATGAATCTAAATCTACATGAAAAATCATCTCCACTTGTGTTGTTAACTTAAAAATTGACATTTTATCTACAAATCATATTACTAGATGAATTGCTTCACCTTTCACCCCTTTTATATCTTAGAATTCCCCTAGCCAATGTGAGTTATAGGAATTTCTACACTTTAATCATTATTATGATTGAGCTTTAGGTAACATTTCTTTACATGGATCCTGTAAGTTGCTAAAGAAATCTAGTAGTTATAAATATTAACCCTACCATAACAAAATTGTGGAACATTGTTAGTTTTGGGATCCAATTTCCTAGTCGTTCTATTGTATATTTTTTATTATTCATTTAATTCCAATATATGCAAAATCAAATGCCAACATTTGATGTTTAATTAACTTACATTATCTTTTGAATTATAATGGTTCCTTATAATTAAATTCATTTTACAAATTCTATATGTTTGCATATAAATTTTGCATTAAATATTACAACTATTATCTATGTATATATCTATGTCTAAAATTTGCACCCTTTCTTTCATAAGCATGTCACATTTTTGTGTGTAGTTTTTTTTCTTTGTTTGTGGCTAATTCTCAGGTTAACTTTGCCTCTATTTTGTGTAAGAAAAATCATCTAGTTTTTTGCTTATTGTTGTGTTAGTGTGTGTGTGTGTGTGGTTTGTCAATTGAGTCTAACTCAGTGGTTAGTAAGAGGAGAAGTTTTTGTCCTTCCCACCCAAGTTCAAATTTTGATTGTGGCATGTTCTCCTCTTGTGGGTTAGTTGGCACCAGCAAGGTACCAACAATCTAACTTTTAGTTAAGTGCTAGACATTGGGGTGGGATGTTTCCAAACATTTTAGCACTAAGGGTTAACTCAAGTGGTTTGGCTTACCATGCTGAAGTCACAACAGCCAAGGAGGTCATGATATTGAATCTAGCTGGGTCACTTGAGATTAGTCGTACAAGTTTTTCTCATGTAATTTACCTCAAGCACCATTCATGCAATGTCAAGAAGTGCCTAGGCATTTCCCCAAAGAAGTTTCCCACAAAAAAATACATCAACTTTCGCATCATTTTTAACAAATGTCATTAATATAATTTTAAAAAGGTTTGCATTCTTGCATCATTATTTCATCATGTTTTATTGAATTATTTGCCCTCTCTCTCTCTCTCTCTCTCTCTCTCTCTCTCTCTCTCTCTCTCTCTCTATTAGGTGTGTATAATTAGGTGTGTATAATTATAATTACTATATAATGTGTTTTTAGGATAATGAATAAGGAATATATAGTTGGATGTTTTTTGATGTCAATGCTTGTACGCAGGTTTGTACACTTGTTACCACTATGTAATGTGTTTTTAGGGTAATGAGTAAGATTATATTATTCTATTGTGTTTTAACTTCATATTTATAAATATTATATAAATCATAGATTGTAAAGAAAAAATTAAAAAGGATGGAAAAATATATACCATGACATAACTACCAAAATCCCAAGCTTTGATTATTCAATTAAAGAGTAAAAATCCAGAAAGTAAAGATTGTTGAGTGCCACAAACTTCAAAAGATAAATTGTGGTAGTTATCGGTGCCATAAAGGGGTTTGTAATAACCTAAAACATAAAACAAACGAACCCTTGCTTTGGCTAGTCTTCAATTATTTCTCACTCATTGAAAAGAAAGGTTAGTTGTCATATATTTTGGTATAAGAGTCTTTAACCATCGATTCTCATATTTTGAGTAAGTATGTTAATATCCCAACCTTATTTATTTGTCCTTGGGGATGGGTGCACATTATTCAAGATGGTATAGTTGGGATCTTACCTTTTCAAGAGGTAGACTACTTGTCATTATGCTACTAATGTTTCCACCAATTCCATATTTCTTAGTTGTCTCTATTGCCAATATTTTATTGAAAATTCTAGAGTATGACCTCTATTTTATGAGCATTGATTAGAGGCATCTCGCGGAACCTACTTAAAAGAAAAGGTGTGATCTCCAAACGGTCAATAAACTTTATTATGGTCCAATTCCATATCCACCTTCTTTGTTTCGAATTGAATCTACAAGGACATTTTTTATGATCACAATATTATTATCTTAGGAAAAATATATTTTAGATTTAACTAATTGAAGGAAAACAAATATTATCATTGCAAATATTTCGTACACAAGATAATATTTCTATCTGAACCATGTGCCAATATTTAGTAAAGTTGGAATTCCCTTCATGGTTGTTCCCTCATAGAATAGTTTTCAATATATAGGAGAGGAAATAAAGTGGCCATACATAGATTCATCTCAGTTTCAAATTGTTATGATCATGTTGTGGTATTCAACAACCCCCCATTGATTATCGATAGTAGTTAATATTACGTTAATAAATGGGGACCCTTCAAAAAATTTATCCAAAAAACAAAACTTAGCATTTAGGCATTTCTTTTATTTTTGGAATAAAGCAAAGATGACAATCAAAACCCCCCTTTTTAGAAAACTACTAAATACTTAGATTTTCACATATAGCATGAGTAAAACCCACCAAAAGGCCTTTCTACACCTCCAAAAATCAATTAAAATGATTAAGTAAGGACTCTATGCTCGAAACTATTATAAAATCCAACATAAACTAAGTCCTTAAGCTTTTTAGGCTTAAGTCTCGTATCGAATATCACCATTCATAAAGGACTTTCTAGTTGAAAGGTTATTGCGAAACATGCTAGATGTGAAACTGTGATGGCGTTGTAACCTTTATTGCATCGCATTTCGAGCATTCAAACAAACACCATGTACTTACCACCAGCTGATATTATGAAATGTGATTAAGACCTAGACCCACTCCTTAAATATCATAGACAAATGTTTTAGGTCTGCCACTTAGTAAAAAGGGTCTTTTACATAGGATAAACTTAGCAAGTAGCTACATTTTGAAACAACTAAATGAGCAACTCCCATCTCGCATCTCGCAGAAACAAAGCAGGAGGTAAGAAAGGTAAAAAGGCAGATTGAAATATTGTGATCTGTGATATTTCTTCGCAAATCACATAATTGCTATCATCGCAGTTCAAAAGGCTCACCACCCTAGAAGATTTCTTCTCGTTTTATGATGCAAACATTTATGAGCATTAAAGCTAAGGGAGAACGAATCATTAGTGGGCATTTAGTAAGAAATAATTGCATTTATGTGTGAAAATCCATTTAGCGTGACATGATATTTTCGTATGTGCGTTCAAATAAAACTCCTTTTATCACCTTTACAAGCTATCTACATTATTTCATTTTACGTTCATCTTTGTGTATTTGATAGCTATTGTTCTTCACTTTTAGGAAAATTCCGCAGAGCAAAGCGTTGAGAACAATGGTGAAGAAAGGCAGGGAAATCGCCTTTGAGAAGTCAAAAATGACTCCTCTGTTTACGAATACTACATGCAACAGAGAGGGAGTAACCTCTACATGGGACGTTATGTATAACATACTGGAGGAGGAGCAACTGAGGATTATGGAAACAAAAATTATAGTTGACGGACATGATTCCTCAGACGCTTCCATGTTAGAGATAGCATGCTCATTTTTGCACTGCATAGCAGTACGCCCGAAGACAATCCCCTATACCGACATGGTTAAATGGGTCATTGATGAAGCCGATATCTCAGACAAAGAATTCAAGACAAGAAGCCAAGAGGTCATGGGATATTTTACCCCAGACAACCTACGGCTTATGTACCACATACTAGAGCCACAAGTCATCTACAATAGGTAGTTCATGGAGAAGTTTTCCAAAGAGAACGATGACCCAACAAATTGCACCCGGGCCTGGTTGAATAATGAGGAAAAAATCAAGAAAGACAAGAATGGTATGTACACTACTTCGTCTATTTGTCCCCCTTATAGCTTTGCAGCGGCCATGTTATGTAGACTATTTGGCAGACCTAATAGTACTAAGTACTCCCCACAGTGGTTACCGTTAATAGATACAGCTGTTAACGCAACTGTAATTAATTGGGCACAAATTTTGTCTGACATTTTAGCAAAGACAATCATCAAGTATAGAAGGCGAAGAAGTGTTGCTTTGAGGGTTTACCCTCCATTTTTTATAAGCGCCTATGTTATGGATGCTATTTGTTTTAGTTTGAAATTCCCTATCATGAGATGGAAATGGACTATTTGAAATCCACTTCCCATTCACATATACCACAAGCACATGTGGGAATCCAATTTTCAACCACATTTTTTCAAGATTTGTCATGGAGTTATGCTCCCTATTCACAAGCGGCTTTATAATCGAGATGCCCCCAGGTTTTCCCAAGAAGTTGAAGTTGACATTCTCCCAGTGGCCATATGGTTCGAGGAGGAAACATTTACATATATTAGGGTTTTTGGAAGCATCGCCTCCCCCCATTTCCTCCCATACTATGTTCCAGATAAATTGATGGCTAGAGAGATAGCCTATCAAACATCTAGTGAGGGAGGAATGAGCAAGACACTAAAAGAATAAAAAATGGCCATCTGGCCTACATTCCCTATATAGTGCGGAGCATTTGCATTACATGACCTAGGGCATGCATTTAGAGAAGCAGAGAACATGCTATCTTTGTGATTACCTAAATTCCCTAGACGACAATATGACCCGTTCAGCACTGTTGAAAATTTCACCACTCTAGTGAAAATAAAAGTATTCAGTAATGAGGAGGATGTTTTTGGTGACATCTTTTTGTAGAAAAATAACTTCACAAGAGGTGAAGCATATGGCACAACTACTTTTTGACCATGAAGATCTAGAAAAATTTTACATTTACATAGAAAGGAGGTTAGCAAAGGTCCAATTGGACCAATTATTGATTGAACTAATAAGGGAGCCTACTCCCAGTGTGACTATAGAAGGTGACTCTAAATAAAATTCTAAGACCAATTCTGGAGTGGAATCTCAAGAGAAATATACCAAGGAATCGCAACAGTCATCACAAAATGGGAAAAGTAGAAGTATGGAGTCAGTAAAGGACACAACCCAATCTACACAGAAGATAGCTAAAGAAACTTCAGCTAGCAAGCAAGTTGAAATCCCTACTACCTCCGTGCAACCAATAAAACCCATGGTAATTGGTTTAGAGGAAGAGTGGGACAATTTTAATAAAAGTGTCAACGAAGAGGAAGAGGCACCAGAGTTGCAAACTCCACAACAGAAAACAACTCTGGAAATCACAGTGGAAGAGACTGCAAATACACAAGAGGTAGAGCACATCCTTGTTACCCCCACTTCCAAAATAGTTTTGAGAATTGAAGAAATTCCCCCTCTAGATGTATTTTATAGCCCATAGCATAAGGTTGTGGTGAAAAGGCAAATAAAGAAAAGGAAATTGGACTCTACAGTTGTTACTACCACTGAAAATGAACCAATGGATGTTCTATGGAAAGACTCACTCGTTGACCCATCCACCAACCTTACTAGACTCTCACAGTTTGCAAGTGCTTACACTACAGGGACCATAGACAAAGCAACAAAAGTACAAATGTTGCTTAGAGAAAAGGAAGATAAAATAACATTGCTTGAGCAGAAATTATAGGAAGCAAAATTTGACCAACAAGCAAAGACACAGCTGGCTAAGCTACAACATGTATTCAAACAGATGCAAATAGAATATCAAACTAGCTTAGCTGAGAAAGAAGCACAGGTGTAGGCAATAACCGATCTACAAAAAGACGATCCAAAAATTGATCAGTTTGTTACCGAAGCACTCAGTCTTAACTCCCAGCTAATGCACCAGAAAGAATCATTGTGCCAAAATATTTCACAGAGGAGATCTTATTGCGAAATAAGCGATAAACTGACAAGTCAAGTTGTAGAAATGAGACTTGAATACGATGAGATCTTTAAAAAGTTCTTTGATTTCATCGCCTGGTAGAATACAAAGGATGGGAGAAAATACGACTTGCCTAAGCTAGAAGAAACACATAAAGAAATCCTATTTGCGAGCTGGGATTCTCGGCCAAAAGAAGCATAAAAGACAACAATAGACATGGTAGCAACAACAAACAATGTCATAAAAAATATCAATGAAAATTTACATATTTCCAATCTTGTGGCAGAGTCCATTCCAGGTTTCCTTCCTGATGTGAAACAGCTTTAACAACAATGGAAACAGGAAGCAGAAGAAAAAGAAGAAGTGATAAGGCAAATGACCTGGTTAAACTGGGAGGCATATTAGCAACATTTGGTAAAACCTCACGGCCAATGGATGACCCTGCGATGCCTAACCACTTCTACGAAGAAAATGGCATCAGCATTGGTTGATGTCGTATTCACTGGATAGTTGAAAGCTCAAGTCGGCCAACCAACATAGCTCAAGCTCATGATGGATATTTATGATATGAAGGATCAAATGCAAGATAGTTAGTCACCTTGTTTATTTCTATTTTGATCTTATTTTTGCAAAATTTGAGGCAGGTTGTTTAAACCTCCTCAATTATTTTTGTAATAATCTATTTTTAGTTTTATAGTTTAAGTATTTAAACCCCTCTCATGCATTTAGAGAGGGGTCCATAATTTTATCAAAAACACTCTTCAAAGCATGCACTTTTGTCCCTTTGAGGAAGTTCTGGCGAAATTAATGGAACATGATTTATTTTCTATCTGATTTAGCATCTTCTACTGAAATTGCACTTTTGTACCCTTAGATGGTGTTGAATGGATTGAAGATAGATCAATATTGCTGAAACACATGAGTAGGACGTATTATAAATGGTACTTTTATCTCGTAGTCCTTTTTACTTATGTATTAAGCAATGATTTATTTTCAAATTTTTTATGTATGAAAGTCCAAATTTTGATTGCCATTATTGCACTTCTGTATGATGATGATCTTTATGTTATGATGAATATATGAATAATTCCTTATGTGATATATCTTTCACAATCATTTTGGCTAACTTTTTATACGAAACAATTATTTTTAAAACGAATTCACTTCTCATCGTAATTGAATGATCTTTATTACCAATTATTTTCAGATATTATTATAGATCGCATACATCAATTTAATCCCGGGTATATTTATAATTAGATAGTGCTTAAATTAGGATAAAATGCATGTGATTGTTGGTTTAGATTAGATTACTTTTAGCTTTAACATTACTTTAAAACATCACATATCACCCCATTAGCACAAGCATTAAATGGATTGGGAAACTGGTCCCATTATCCCCAGTCGAAGCCACTACTCCAAATGGAAAAGGAGTTGCCAACCAAGGTCCGGACCGGGTGGTTTTCCCCCATGTTGAGGCAATTATTTTTTAGGCTTTCAACATTTTGGTGCTAGAAGGAGGGCCTGACTATGAATGGCAAGTATATCTAAATTAACAGGCCATTCTAAGAGCAAACTCCCTCACCCTCACCTCCAACTTCTCGAAAGTCTTCCAAATCCCCTGATCCTAAGCAAGAAGTTGCACATAAAATTATACAACCCATTGTTGAAATTCCAAAAAAACCAGATCTTTCTTCTTTTACTGAATCCCATGAAGTTCAATCTTTGATTCATAAATTACAGGGGATTTCCCTATCTCAAGAAGAATCTGAGTTATCCCAGGATAGTGTTACCTCTCAGTTCACTCCATCTCAACGATTAACTAGAACATAGAGCAAAAAGTTCAGAATTCCTTTGTTCGAATTTCCTTTTCCAAGCCAGAATAAAGCTAAGAAAACACCATTCGAATCTCACAGCGAGGTTTTATCATCATCTTCATTCATTCCATCTATACCCTCATAATATCAATCATCCATCTCACCACTCCAAATCATGATTCACATAGGTACAGAAACTACATCTTCCTCTACCCAATCACCTTCAAACTCTACTGCTACACCTTCCCCTACCCACATAATAGCAATGGCACAGAATCCTCCAAGGCCATGGACAAACCCAAGGGTTGTTAGGATGGTTGTACCTTTACATCAAATACCAGCACATCCAGAGAAATGGCTGCCCAAATTCAATCCTAATAATGGCCTATTAGCTGAGGAACATATAAATAATTTTATGTTGTCCATTAACTTGAATGAAGTAGTGAAGGAAGACGCAGTTGTAAGATTATTCCCATATACTTTACAAGGAGCAACAGGATTGTTAGTGTCGGTATCTTCTTACTTCCATCAGTGATCAAATTGCTCTTTTTGCATGCATATTAGGTGTCCCATCCGATCAGCTGCATTCCACTAGATTATGGATCAATTGATGGTAGTGGTTTCATGTCAATTTCCCTCATGACATTCACCTGTTGACTTGTTCACACATTTTTTTAGTCATTTACTGTCATCCCGTTTCAGTTCATTTATAAAAACCAGTTTTAGGGTTTTAGTCTCACTTGGTCTAGGGTTTGTCATCATAGTCATCCAAAACTGAATAAAAGGTCAGCAGGCACATGAGGAGGATAAATAAACTGATAAAATAATAAATTTTACTTCTGTTATGCTCAATAAATTTGTTTTACCTCAAAACTTTGTTTTGAGGTGAAAACAGGGTTTTTTCCATTTCATGTCATTTCAATGTTTCTATATGTAATATGTATTCAAAGTTGTTCTTAGTGACCTGGTGATAAGATCCATTCCTTCCATGCAAGAAATCAATGTAAAAGTCCACCTGCAAAAAAGGCAACAGTCTGAAATAAAGTGAAACAAGGCATTTGTGAAAAAGTTAGCACAACATTAGAAAAGTGGGTTTGGTTAATGAACAAATTAAAAGCAAGGGGATATAAAAGCCATCCATGTGTTTGTGATCTTCATTGTTGCAAGTGAATGAGCTAAAGGAAAAAAATCATGTTTTTGGAAGAAGAGGCAAAAACTGAGCAAAAAGTCGAAAATTTTGTAGGCGCTGCGGACCTGGGCTTTGGCGCTGCGCACCTACCTGGCGCAGGTTTTCCATTGAAAATTGTTCTGGCGGTGCGCATACAAAGTGCACTACGCACTTAAGAGGCAACGCTATACACCTGTTCGTTGAGCATCAAAATGACTCCCATCACCTTCCTTTGCTTCAAATTCCTCAATTGACCTCTTATCAAGTAAGTAAAGCTTCTCATCTTGTTTAGCAAGGGGTTTTTCATCAGTTGTGGTGATTTTCATGTCTCAAAAACTAAACCCTAGCTATCCTCCAAATTGTCTCATAAGATTTGCAAAGGGTATTGTTTTCTGTTGTTTCTATTCCCTTAGGTTATTTCCCTACACCTTATTCCCTTAAACTATTTTCCCTAAATCCCTTTCCCTTCCCCAAAATCATTAACACTCACTTCCCAAACCCCACTCCCATTTACCAAACCTTAACCCTATACCCTATTCCCAAACCCTAACTCCCACTTCCTATTCCTTCACTACATTCATTTCATTATCAAAATCGTCATCTACATTCATAATATTAGTCATTCCCTCATTCCCCAAAAGAAACCGGCATTCACTTCCTATACACATTATTCATCCTCATACTTTAAAATCTCTTCATACTCATCAGTTTTCACTTCAAAATTCATAAGCATGGAGATAGATTCAGACTATGAGAGGGAAGATGAAACTTTTAGTGATTCTTCCCAAGAAGTTCATGTACCAAGAATACCACATAAAGGAGGGAAAATCATCTGGGAGGAGCCCACCACTCTCATAGAATTACTTGCTTGCCCTCTTGCTGTAACTTGCTTTAAACACCAGCCTTGTTATCAGTTTTGTGAAATGGTAGAAAGGGTGAAATATCATCATGAGCTTGTTAGTTTGTTTGTTCTTCATCTTCACAATGAATAGGTGAAGCTTGCTGGTGTCTCTTTCACCTTGACACCTGAAACCATTGCAACAACAACAGGCATCCCTAATGTAGGTGAACAGTGGAATAAGGGGCAGCATGTGGGCAGAGAGCATTATGAGCCTTACATTAAGGCTAGTTATCACAAGCAAATTAGAAGGGTTTTTCCTTTCAAATACTTGTTGAACATTTATGCTCCTCTCGGAGCTTTTCTCACCTATATACATATCATGTCAGTTTGTTGATGCATTTCACAAGAGTGAGAATGATGAACCTCCCATACTTTAAATGCAGGAATATTGAGAAGATGGCTCTATATGTGCAAAGGAAACCTTTCCCTCAGTAGTTCAACAACATTTACCACTTTTCACTGATTAAAATTGTTGTCTTGCATTAGCTAAGCTTTTTGAACATACCATGGGATACCTTCATTGCATATGAGATTTTCAAAGACCCTCAGGTGATTCCATCGGTGCTTCAAGAGGAAGGAGGGCCTTCAAGACAACCAGATGTTCATGAGACTGAAACTACATGTGTGCCAGTGTTTGTCACCTATGAGAGAGGCACCAAGAGGCCTTTTGTTGCTACCAAGAGTGTACTATCTCCACCAGAGGTGGAAAGGGTCTTGTTTTCTTCACCGGACCATAGGAAAATGCTATCTTCACTGGGGGTGAAAGGGGCTTTGCCTTCTTCTCCAGCTGAACAGGTACAGGGCAGAGACAAAGTAAAGCAACAGATGCATGAGGAGGGCCCTACTAAAGGGCAAGATAGGGATTTTGTCTTGGTTGAGGAGGATGACATTGATTTGGGTTCTCAAAGCTCAAAACTCAAAGACATGATTATCAAAGGGAAGGAGGCTGAAATACCAACCTTATGTCTTGATCTTGAGAGGGCCAAATGGATTATCAATTTTCTTGAGCAAGAGAACAAGAAACTGGAAGACAAGCAAGCTATTATGGAGTTGCAAACAGTTAGAGAAAATAGGCCAGTGGCAAAGAGAAGAAAAATCAAAATGACATCCCTTGAGCAAGAAATTGAGGCTGACCAGGAATCATGGTTAGAGAGGGCAAACATTCACCTAGAGAAATTGCTTGAGAAAGCCAACAAAGAGAAGAAAATGTTGTGCCATATGGCCTATCACTACCTAACCCGGAACAAAATTTGCAAAACAAGGGTGAAGAGGTTAAAGGCTAAGCTAAAAAGAGCTTTGAGAAGAAAAAAGGAGCAAGATAAGCTCAAGATCTTAGCCGAAGCATCATTGGACTAGCAAAGCACCTAAAAAGGATCACTCATGCCAAATTTCAAGAAATTTGGAGCATTGTTTTGTCATTTTTGAAATTTTTGAAGCAAAAAACTGCGCTTTTGTTGGGGGCATCCATTTGCAAAAAGGTTTGCATTTTTGGAATCAACATGAAAAAATATGCATGCTCAGAAATGGCTTAGAATTTTGGACAAGTTCTGGGTCCCCAAAAGGGAAAAAATCACTCAAAAAGTTCCCTTTCTGCCACTTTTTTTCCACACAGGAAGAAGTCTTGGTAGATTCCATTTTGGAGGGGAAAATGGACTCCAAATCCAAAAATTCAAGTTGTTCCAGAAAGTAGACTCACCAAGATTTCCAATGAGATATTTTGCACCTGATTTGGACTTCAAGAGGCCTTCCAAAAGTGGCCTAGAAAAATCATTGCGCATAGGATCAGTGGTGTTGTGCATAGGAGGAATTTTGCCAGTTTTGCTTGTTTGTCCAGAATTTCGCCCAATTTGACTATCAGTTAACTTTTTCTTTTCTCCTTGGTAAATTTGTAATGGTAAATCATGTAAGATGATTGAAATTTGATGAAAAATGACTTGTGGGGGTAGATACATTAGTTAGAGGTAGTTTGAGGTTGAATGAATCAGTGTCCATAATTTTAGAGGCAAATTGTTCCACTACCTATTTTGTAGTTCCTAGTTTAGATGTTGTTGAAACAACTCCTTGACTCATGGATTCGACCCCTGATGGCTAGCATAGGTGGTTTTATGCCTATATCATGTACTTTCTTAGTCATTTGTAAAGGTTGGACTCTTGTGGATGCATTGAGCTCTATTGTAAATCACTTTTGCAGTTTGGCAAGGAAATGAACCAGGGTTTTGCAACATTTTGTGGGATTCTTGTGGTAATGTGTCTTGGCATTGTTTCTTCCTTTGTTATTTAGTTTCTCTTATGTGTATATGTACCAGCATATATTTCTTTATTCATAACTAAATGAATCAAGAGAATTAGGTGGAATCCATTGATATTCAGTGCTCTGCCTTGAGGGTACATTTAGTTTTTAATGTTTTATGCTGCTTGAAGAGGACTCATGAACTTTGCATGCCCTCTCCAACTCCTCACTAGTCTTTAGACTTACCATCACATCCAATTCAAAGTGCTAAAACACTTGCCTACCTCACCCCACAGAAACCTCTGTAAATCTGAGTTGATTTCTTGAACCCAAAGCTGCCTTCCTCATTTGATCCAGCAACCAATCATTAAAATGAATCAAAATCCTCTAAGAAAATATACCTAGCCTAAAATTAGCATTAATTTTCAGTCATCTCATGCCCTAGTTGCCATAATTTAAACGAGATTGACAAGGAGAAAGTCCTCTCCCGACCTGGTAGGGCTAGCTACCAGGTTAAGCATGGTTTGATATTATCCTAGACCTGTCTTCCTTCAGCCTGAGGTAGATCCAAGCCCTAACAAGGATCATGGTACTTTTCGTTACCATCAGGTTCTATTAACAGATGGGATGCTTTTTAAGAGCAATTTTTAAATAAATTTGGAGATGATAGATCTACAACTACCTTAATCAATGATCTCTCCAATTTGAAAGTTGAGCCGAGAGAACCCATTAAGGACTTCAACTCTTGCTTCAATAAAGTATTGAATAAGATACCAATGGCATGTAAGCCTAGCGATGAAGTCCAAAATGAGTGGTACATCTCTTCTCTACTGTCAAACACAACTATCTTCCTTGATAGAGCTGCCAAACCAACTTTGGTAGAAAATATGAAAGAGGTAATAGTTGTGGAAAAACACATTCTAGCCGTCAAAAAGAAAAATGCATTAGAAGAATGGAAATATAAGAAAGTAACCTTTAGGGATGAATCCAAGAAGAAACCACCAAAAGATCTGTTTGATCTTAAAGGATTACAAAAATTCCTCAAGACCATGTCTAACGAAATGGTTGATATTAAAAAATAGGTAGCAAAGACTTCCTCTAAGAAACCTTTTAGACCATTTAAAAGGAATTCCCCTGTTGATCCCAAACCCCCAAATGCCATATCAAATGTTGAATCAGATGGAGAGGAGGATGAAGTTTCAACAAAAGAGGAACAAACGGGCGATGAAGAAGTAGTAGAATTACAAGGAATGTGGGATTTTATCCTTTCCAAAGAAGAAACTCAAGAAGCATTACCTGTTGCTACGCAAAGTAAAAATGCTATTGAATTGTCAAAAATAATCCAAAACAAAAGGCTTCAATGCCACCCCCTAGGGACAAAGTAATAGGTAAGAAATCTGTACCAAATCCCACCCAAACTACACCTACTCAATTGGATCCTTCCCCTTCATCCAAAGCTTTGATAGTTTCTGATGAAATGGAATATAATATTATTGATGATATGTAGAAGTCTAGGGCAAACATTACATTTCATGAGCTTAGTAAATTCAAACATTAGCAGAAGTTACTTCTTAAAGAGCTTAAAACAATACCTACTGCATTGCTTCCTGCTGTCGTGATCTCACAAGCTGCCCAAGAAATGGGAAGACCCACTAGTTCTTCTTTGAACAAGATTGATCCAACTGATATAGCTTTAATTTGGGGAAGATCAAAATCCCACACTCTACCATTTCTCCTTAATTTTTAAGTCTTTAACAAAAACTTACACAACTGTCTATTTGATTCTAGAGCTTCATCTAACATCTTACCCGGAACAGTTTGTGCCAAGTTGAATGTTCAGCCTCAGAAATCTATTGTATGAATAGTTTAGTTAGATCTCTCTCAAGTTGAAGTTGTTGGGGAACTTAACCACGCAACCATCAAACTTTCATTAAACCCTAAAGTTTTCCAAGTCATTGACATACTTGTAGTGGACATTCCTGAGTTCTATGGCTTAATCCTTAGTAGAGACTAGTCAGAAAAACTTCATGGTTATTTTGCAACTGACTAGTCTCACATGTGGCTTCCCTATCATGGCAAACCAAATCAAATAAGGGTTCATTGTGAGAAACATCAAAAAATCATAGTGACAGAATTAGAAGGAGAAAATGAACCAGTCGCGCATAGCAATAATAACATCAGAAATTATTCTGTAGAATCATTTCTAGGGAATTTCAATGCTCATACATCACCTTTATTAGAAAACTCTGTTGTCTCTTAAGTTGAAAATTTTTCTCAAACAGTCACTCCTAAATGTGTAAATTTTGTAGATAAACTTGTAGTTAGATCTTTATTTTGGAAATTATTTTTTGATGGATCTAAATCCAATAATGGAGCAGGAGTAGGTTGCATCTTAGTCAGCCCAGAGGTGGAAAAGACTATGTTAGCATGTAGACTTGAATTCGGTTGCACAAACAACATCGCTGAATATGAGGCATTAGTTCAAGGTTTGTATAAGGCAATTGGCCTTAACATCAAATACCTCCAAGTATTTGGAGATTCAGAGATTGTCATAAAATAGGTGAGAAATATTATAGACTGTTTACCGGGACATTTGAAACATTATCAGTCATCAGTCCAAGACCTGGCTCTCCACTTTACAATGTTTAATATTTCCCCTATTCCAAGACTTCAGAATGCTAGTGCAATTCTTCTAGCCAATGCCGCTTCCAAGCTGATCCCACCAGAATATTACAGCCCAGATCTATTTTCAATTGAATTAATTTTTAGGCCTTCTATTCCTGATAATATCACCAACTGGTGAGTCTTTAATAACGATCCAGACATCATAAGCTTCCTAACCTCAGAAGGTTCTTATGATGACTAGATAGTTGATGAAGACCAGCATGATAACCAACTTAAACAAGAAATAGTGATTAATGTTATACCCAAATCTGTAATTAAGTTGGAAGATTTATATGACCTTAAACACAGATTTAAACGATCCACCAATTCAAAACTTCAGAGCTCAAATATGAGGTTTGAATTGATCAATCTTGGGACTGATTTAAAACCTCAGAATATTAACTTAGGTCTTGGTCTTACGTCAAACGAAAAGGCAGCTTTTATAGGTTTGTTGAAGAGATACAAGAATGTCTTTGCATGGAACTATGAAGATCTCAAGACATACGATACCTCTATTATTCAACATACTATTCCCATGATATCTGATGAAAGACCTATTCAATAGAAATTGAGGAAGATCCATCCTAATTTAGAAAGTCAAATTAAATATGAGTTGAATAAACTACAGAAAGCCAAAATTATTTTTCCTATCAGACACTCCCGGTGGGTTTCCAATCTTGTCCCAGTCAGGAAAAAGAATGGCGATATTCGAATATGTATAGATTTCCGCAACGTCAATAAAGCTTACCAAAAGGACAATTTCCCATTACCCCCTATGGAACAGATTTTGCAATCAGTATCGGGCTCAAAACTAATGTCTTTCCTGGATGGATTCTCAGGTTACAATCAAATCTTAGTACATCTAGATGACCAGTTGAAAACTACATTCAGGACAAAGTGGGGCACTTACGCTTATCAGTAGATGCCATTTGGACTGATCAATGTCGGTGCCACTTTCCAGAGAGCTATGGATATAGCCTTCAAAGGTTTGGTAAAAAAATCAATAGTGATCTACTTGGATGATATAAAACAATAATCATCTAACATATTTAAAACAAATCTTTGAACGTTGCCAAAGGTATGGAATTTCTCTGAATCCCAAGAAGTCTTTTTTCACATTAAGTGAAGGAAAGCTCCTTGGATTTATTGTGTCCAAAGCAAGAATTCATATTGACCCTGATAGAATTAGAGAAATTTCCGAAATACCTTTACCCCATAACAAAAAAATCAATGCAATATTTCCTGGGTCAAATCAAAAGATTTGTCCCTGACTTCTCAAGAATTGTTTTACCTCTTCTATCCATGATAAAGAAAATTTATTTGTTTAAATGGGGACATTCAGAACATGAAGTTTTTAGCTTGATTAAATAAGCAAACATAAACGCCCCATCTTTAGCAATGCCAATTTTTTCCAATCATTTCATTCTATATACTTTCGCTTTCGAGAAATCATATGCAGCCATATTGACACAAGTAAATCAAGAAAAATCTAAAGCCCCAATCTCTTTCTTTAGCTCCAATTTGCAAGGAGCTGAATTAAATTACTCAGATGTTGAAAAACAAGCTTTTGTTGTTTTCAAATCTATTAAACACTTCAAACCTTTTCTCCTCAAAACCCACACTAAAGTAATAGTACCATTCTTAGCAATGAGAAATATTTTAATACAAAGGGATGTAGGAGAAAAGAGAGCTAATAAGGTGACAGCCCTGCAAGAATATGACATAGAAATTAAACCAGAAAAATTTGTAAAATGTTAAGGTTTTTGCAGGATGTTAGAAGGAGCATCAAATCTATCAGAATCACAACATTCAAGTGATGACGTACAAATCTGTGAGGTAAGCCTTAATGACACGGAATCAAGGTATGTTGATATCATATTTTACTTGAAAAATGGATATGCACCGACCTAATTAAATTATACAAAGAAAAGAGCCTTGAGATTAAATGCTAGACAATATTAAATTGTAAAGGATGTGTTGTTTAGAATAAATTATGATTATGTTTTACTTAGGCGTCTTGAAAAATCTGAGGCAGAGAAGGTGTTCCAGGAACTTCACGATGGTCTAGTTGGTGGTCACTTTGGAGGTGATACTACAACACATAAAATCCTACATGCTGGCTATTACTGGCCAACACTGTTCAAAGATGCACACAATTATGTAAGGAAATGTAAGATTTATCAAACAACTGCTAGAAGACAGAGAAAACCCGCACTACCATTAAAACCAGTCAACATTGACAAACCATTTAAACAATGGGGATTGGACGTAATAGGTGAGATCATTTCTCATTCTTCTAAGCAGCATAGATACATCCTTACAGCCACTGATTATTTCACCAAATGGGTAGAAGAAATTCCACTCAAGGTAGCTAATTCATAAAATATTATCGAATTTATAGATCAATTTATCATCACCAGGTTTGGCTTACCATCTTCTTTGCTATTTGATAACGCATATTATTTTTTAGGCAACGTTATGACAAAATTCGCCCTTAAAAGAGGTTTTAAGCTTAAGTATTCGGCCAATTACTATCTGCAAGGAAATGGATTAGCTGAATCCACAAAAAAATCTCATCAGGATTATTAAAAGAACTTTTGACCAAGGCCAAAAGAATTGGCATAATTCTTTGGTGTTTGCTCTATGGGCAGATCAAATAACTTAGAAAGCCTCAATTGGCACTTCTCTTTTTAATTTGGTCTATGGGAAAGAAGTAGTCTTGCCAACAAATTTAGCTATTCCCTCCTTAGCCTTAGTTCAATTCATTGGAGAAATTCCTTCCTCATCTATGCAGGTTAGACAATTACAAATTCTTAAGCTTGAAGAGGAAAGGGAAAAAGCTAGGGCCATGCATGCACATAATCAACAGTTGGTCAAAGCCTCCTTTTATTCAAATTTTATAACTTCAAAGTCTTTCCAACTTGGAGACCTAGTATTAAAATGGGATAAAGCCCATGAAGAGAAAGGTAAGCATACCAAGTTCCAACAAATGTGGCTTGGCCTGTTTCAGATTGTGGAACAATTAGGCCCATCGACTTTTCTGCTACAACATTTATCAGGTAAGAGAGAATCTCTACCTATTAATGGATAGGTTCTAAAGCAATACTTTCCATAGAAGATGATCTCTTCTATTTACTATATATTATTGCCTTTAGTTAAAATTTTCCTTTAGGAATAATAATACCAATTGAAAAGCATTTGCTTTTGGTTTTATAAAGGATAGCCTCTTTTTAATTTTGACTTTTTGCTTGTATAAGTAAAGATTGTTATGTAAGTAATCTTCACATATGAAATGTATAGTTAAGTTCTATTGCTCTTAAATTGCCTGTTCTTTACCTCAATTATCTGATTTTTTTTTTTTTTTTTTGAAACTTAGCTTCAAGAAAGAAACTTCTCCTTTACATCAGTCCAAAAAAGTATCTATAACAAAGCAAATTCCCTCTTCAAAAAGGCATCTTTAAAACTCTACAATTGTCGTCCATAAACTCTTAGTGAGCCAATGATTCTCCCCACTTAATCAACTTTCATTTTTATAGTGTAATTCTAAAATATACTTAAACTTAAAGAATACGAGGTCTCATCAAGAGTCGGCTTACCATAATCATAAGATTATAACTAACTAACATTACCAATATTGCATATCCAAACAGGGTAATGGCTTATGATTATATTAATCAAAAGACAAGGGGTCTCATCACGAGCCAGCTTGTTCAGTTAAGTTACAAATCAAGTGAATGGCATTGTCAATGTTGGTCACCAAACGAGGACATTGTCCTTTAAGAAACAAAAGATAAAGAGCTGAAGCAACAATGAGTCACTTCAGAAAATAAAGAAGGCAATAAGTATACTTACGAGCTTATCTTTAAAATTGCATTCTGATTTAAGTGGGATACTAGATCATTGTTGGTTAACATGTAACCTTGTTGAGGCTATGAACGCCTGCTGGCAGCAAAGGCTCTACCTACGACAACTGAGTATACGAAAACCTAATCTGAGGAGAGACTTCTTGCTTTTATCTTTAAAAAACCAACTAAAGATTGATGTAGACAAAGTGATTTTTTATGAGAAAAGGATAACCAAAAGAGCGGTATTTAAGTAGATGTTGTTTTATTAATAAAGAGTAGTATTACTTACCTTACATTCCATGTAACTTATTTTATTTTCAAAACTATATTTATTTTGGAAGTTTTAGAAATTTCAAAAAAATCTCAGAGATAACTGGTTCTTCCAAGTGAATCATCAATTGTTGTGGTATTCAACAACTCCCCATTTCTTAATGATAGTAGTTAATATTACGTCAATAATGGGGACCCTTAAAAAAATTTGTCCAAAAAACAAAACTTAGCATTTAGGCATTTCTTTTATTTTTGGAATAAAGCAAAGATAACAATCAAAACCCCCCTTTTTAGAAAATTACTAAATACTTAAATTTTCACATATAGCATGAGTAAAACCCACCAAAAGGCCTCTCTAAACCTCCAAAAATCAATTAAAATGATTAAGTAAGGACTCTATGCTCGAAACTATGATAAAATCCGACATAAACTAATTCCTTAAACTTTTTAGGCTTAAGTCTCGCATCGCATATCACCATTCATGAATGACCAGCTTTAAAAAGGTTATTGTGAAACATGCGAGATGCGAAACTGTGTTGGCATTGTAACCTTTATCGCATCGCATTTCAGGCATTCAAACAAACACTGTGTATGTACCGCCAGCCGATATTGCGAAATGCGATTAAGAGTTGGACCCACTCCTTAAATATCATAAGAAAATGTTTTAGGTCCGTCGCTCAGTAAAAAGGGTCTTTTACATAGGATAAACTTAGAAAGTAGCTACATTTTGAAACAACTAAATGAGCGGCTCGCATCTCACATCTTGTAGAAACAAATCAGGAGGTAAGAAAGGTAAAAATGCATATTGCGGTATTGCAATCTGTGATATTGTTTTGCAAATCGCACAATCGATATCATCATAGCTCAAAAGGCTTGCGACCTGTTGAAGGCCCGAAAATCGGGTCTACAACAAGGGCGATAACCACCCGATCCAGACCTTGAAAGCATCTTATTTTCCGTTTGGAATAGTGGCTCCGACTAGGGGTGATGGGACCAATTTCCCAATCTGTTTATGATGGTACACTAACATGATGTTGTTTTTCTTTTTAAGGTTTATGGGGTGAATGCTTATTATAAATCTAATCTATCTATTAACTAACATATGCAATTTATTCTAATGAGGGAAAACATCTAACTTCAATCTATCCTGGGAGTAACGTTTCGCTTATGCGATCTAAAGTAATTTCCAACAATTGGTAATAAAAATCATTCAATCACTATGAGAAAGGAATCCATTAAAAATGATTGTTTCGTATAATAAATTAACCGAAAGAATTATGAGAAACATATCGCATAAGAGTTATTCATATATTCAGCATAAAAAGAATAGTTAGCGTCGTACAAAAGTGCAATAATGACAACTGAACATTCAGACTTTCATATATCAATAACTGAAAATAATTTATCACTTGGCACATAAGCTAAAAGTATTAGGACATAAAAATACCATTGGTAATATGTTCTACTCATGAGCTTCAGCAATATAGATTTATCTTCAAATAACTCAACATCAACTAAGAGTACAAAAGTGCATTTCAGTAGCAGACATCAAACTCGTAGAAAAATAAATCTCGTTCCATTCATTTTATCGAAACCTCCTCAGTGGGGGGCAAGCTGCACATTCTGAAGAATTGTTTTTGATAAAACTACTCTAATGAAAACTGAAAGTAAATATTACAAAAATAGATGAGGAGGTTTAAACTACCTTCCTCATTTTAAGCAAGAATGAACCAAAAACAAAACAAAACTATATCTATGATAAACTATGCACCTGTTCTTTTAAGTTGCAAATATCCAACATTGGCTTCAAGAGCGTCGGTTGGCCGACCTCAGCTTTTAATTAACTTGCAAATACGGAATTGACGAGCGCTGGCACTATCTTCTTGGCGGAGGTTATGAGACATGTCAGGGTCATCTCTTGGCTATGTGGCTTTACCAGGTACTACCAGTATGTGTCCCAGTTTAACCTATTTACCTGTTTAATTGACTCAGCTTTTTCCTCAGTTGTTTGTTTCCACTTTGTTTGAAGTTGTTGTGCCTTTGCGAGGAATCCTGGAGTGGTCTTTGATATCAAATTTGCCTTGTGCAGATTTTCATTGATGCACTTAATGATGTTGTTTGCTGCTGTCACTGCTTCCTCCATCGCCTGCTCTGCTTCTTTAAGCTGGGAATCCCATTTTTTGAATAGCATTTCTTTATGAGATTCATCGATTCTAGGCAATTCCACTCTTTTTCCTGCATCTGATTTCTGCTAGCTCAAAAAGTCAGAAACCTTTTTTAAAATTAAATCATAATTAGGTCATAAGTCTATGACTTGATTTGTAATGTTATCACTCTTTTCGCAATGGGAATTCCATTGCGAGATCTTTTGGCAGAGTGTTTCTTCCTATTGCAAGAGTTGGGCATTAAGAGTGAGTGCTTCTGTGATAAATTCTTCAATCTTAGGATCATCCTTATGCAGTCCTATCATGGTCTATAGGTGTTCTTCCTTATTGGACAGACTACTTTGATAATCCAATTGCATTTGGTGGAAGTCCTATTCGAGTTTTGTCAGTTGTATCTTTGCTTCTCGACTGATGCTGGACTACTGTAGTTGCTATTCCAAAAATAGGATCTTATCCTCCTTTTCTTTTAATAACATTTGAACTTCAGTTGCCTTATCAATTGCTGCAGAATCATATGCCCCTGCGATCTGAGAGAGTCTAGTTAGGTTTTATGATGGGTCTATAGTTGGTTCTTTCCACAGAACATCCAGAGCTTCAACCTTTGGAGAGAGCACGACAGCTATTTTTATTTTCTTCCTTTGCCTCCTCACAACAACCTTATGTTATGGGTTATAAAATACATCCAGAGGAGGAATCTCCTCTATTTTCAGTATAATTTCAGATGACGGAGCAACAGGAATATGCTTTGTCTCTTGAGTATTGGTAGCCCCTTCCACCACCATTGGTGTGGTTGTCTCTCCTAGGTTTATCAGTGGCTCTGTGTTTTGTTCCTCAGTATTTATTAACTCATTAAAATTCTCCCATTCCTTTTCTAGGTCCACTATAATTGGATTTTTTGGCTTTGTAAGGGAAGTGGGAGTTTCATTTTGTTCCAAAGACAAAATCTGCTGATCAGGTTTCTTTGTAGATTGAGTTGTATCTTTAACTAACCCTTCACTTCTGTTATGTTCACTTTTGGATGGCTGATTAGACTTTTCATTCAATTCTTTTTGGGAATTAGATTTAGACTTCTCTTCTTCTAAACTTCCACTTATGCTAATGCTGGGAGTGGTCTCCTTTATTGGTTCAATACACAATTTGTCCAATGGGACCTTCTTTAACCTCTGTTCTCTGTAATTGTTAAACTTTTGAAGTTTTTCTTGATCAAACTGAATTTATGCCATATGTAAGACTTCTATGAAAGTGTGCTTCTGCAGAAAGACATCGTCAAAGGAATCTTCTTCATTGGTAAACACTTTTATTTTGACCGTTGTAGTAAAATTCTTTACAACATCAAAGGGGTCATATTGCCTCCCTGGGAACTTGGGTAGCTGTAAACATAGCATATTATCAACCTCTTTAAAAGTATGCCCTAAATCAAATAATTCAAAAGCCCCACAAACTATAGGGAATAGAGGCCAAATGGCCTTCTTATAATATTTGAGCACTTTTCTCATTCCCCCAACACCACAGGTATGGTAAGCTATCTCTCTAGCCATTAGTTTGTCGAAGACATACAAAGGTAGTATGTGAGGTGAGGCAATGCTTCCAAACACCCTAATGTATGTGAATAGTTCTTTTGCGAACCACCATCCCACAGGTAGAATGTCAACTTTAGTTTCTGGGGAAAATCTTGGGGCATCTCTGTTATAGAGCATTCTATGTGTCCATGACAAATCTTGTCGAAATTTGGGATGAAAATGGATTTCCACAATTCTTTGTGATAAACTTGAATAGGAAGAGGGTTATGTACTGTCCATTTCCACCCCATGATAGGAAAATCGAAGACAAAACAAATGGCATCCATGATGTAGGCATTTAAAAGGAATGGAGGGTAAACCCTCTGAGAAAAACTTCTTTTAGTTTGATATCCTAAAATAGCAGAGGCTAAATTATCTGATAAAATCTGGGCCCAATCCATTATGGTGGCATTGATGGCTGCATCCAATAAAGGCAACCATTCTAACAAAAACTTGTTGATCTCTGGCTTCTCGAATAGTCTACATAACATTGCAGCGGCGAAACAATAAGGAGAACAGAGAGAGCCAGTGGTGTACATGCCATTTTTGTCCTTATTTAGTGGTTCCTCCCTGGTAGACCAGCTTTTTGTGCAGTCCACCAAATCTTCGTTCTCTTTGGCGAATTTTTCTACAGGTTGCTTGTTGTAAGAAGCCTGAGGTTCTAGAAAGTGGTACATGCACCTCAAATTGCTTGGGGTAAATGACCCCAGGACTAGTTGATTGGCCGTCTTGAACTCTCTATTAGGTATATCTGCATGATCAATGACCCATTTAACCATATCAGTGTAAGGAAGTATCTTCGGCCTTGCCACAATACAATGTAGAAACGAGCATGCAAACTCAGTTAGGGATGCTTCGGAGGAATCACATCCATCTGTTGTAACTGTAACCTTCATAATCCTCAGGTTTTCCTCTTCTAACAATCTATACATGGCTTCCCAGGTAGATATCCCTGCTTCTCTGGTACAAGTGGTGTCTGTAAATAACGGAGTCATTTCTAACTTCTCAGTTGCATAAGCCTTGCCTTTCTTTCCCATTATGCTCTATGTGTAGCTCTATGTACTACTCCTAAAAATTGCAAGCAGAGAACAAAGATACGATAAGGATGATTGTGAATAACGAACAAAATAAGGCGATGGGAAAGCTTTTAATTCTTTAAATCATATCAAAGATATCACCTTGCGTGAGATGGTCCTTTTATCTTGATTCAAATCGTTTTTAATTAATAACCATCAATGGACTATTAAGGTAAAATTTAATGGTCATAACTTTTGCATCGAACGATGGAAAGTACTGTCATTGAAGCCCAAACCCTTAGATTTGAAATAAAGCGATTTTGCGATTTGCTTCGCAATATCGGAGATCGCAATATCGCAAAACCTATTATATATTAACAACCATTGTTTCGTCAGGTGGCTGCAAGACGCGATTTTGCGAGAAGCTTTATCGCATTTCAAAATATTGGGTGTTTTACATTAAGTGGCATCGCGGAATTTGAAATCTGCGATATGCAATGGGGTGGTTAGGCCTTAGGTCTTGCATTCTCGTAGATCACGTTTTCAAGGAGTTCTTTATATAAGAGATGCACGCCATGACCCTTTTTGCGATGCAATACTATTATTTGAAGAGCGGGTTTTGTGAAATGTTTTTACCTATTAATTAAGACTTTCCACTATTAAAGCTTTTCTTGGGTTTTATGGTCATATAACACTTGGGTATGGAAAGGTAAATTCACCCGTTTGGTAAGTTTTTCTTTGATATCTTGTTTTATTTTAAACAAAAAGCATTATTAAGTGCTAAGTTTTAATTTTTTGGAAGGGTCCCCATTTATTAATGTTATTGCTAACACTAATAAAAAAGGGGGGTTGTTGATGGTCACAACAATTGGCGACTCACTTGAAAGAACTAGTTATCTTTGATAGTTTTTTGAATTTTCTAAAACTTCTAAAATATAAATGTTTTTTGGAAAATCAAGCTTTATTGTAGAAATATAAGGTAAACAGTGCTATTTTCTAACAACAATATCTTGTTCCATCTATCCTAATTATGATTATATTTTTCCCAAAGTTGGTCATTGTACTTACATTAGTTATTACTTGGTTTCTAAAGATAAAAACAAAGACATCTCCGTAGATCAGTTTTAGGTGTACTCATTTGTCGTAGGTAGAGCCTCTGTTGTCAGTAGGCACCCATAGCCTCCACAGGGTTACCTGTTATCCAGTAATGATCTAGTATCTTACTTAAGAAATGGGCAATTTTCCAAGATAAATCCTCATATACACTTATTTCTTTTTCTTTTCTTTTAATTCTTAAAGAACAATGTCTTGGTTTGGTGGCCAAAATTGACAATGCCATTCACTTGATTTATAACTTAATTGAACAAGCTGGCTCATGATGAGACCCCTTGTCTTTTGATTGAAACAATCTCAAGTCATTACCTTGTTTTGGTATGCAGTTTGGCAATTCCATTTAGTTATAATCTTTATGATCATGATAAGATGCCTCTTGATGAGTCCTCTTATTCTTTAAGTTTTGAAGTGCATGATTGGATTACTCTTTGAATCTTGCAATTTCCTAAAGTGGGGAGGAAGTCATTAGTTCCTTAAGAGTTGTTCTAGATGACAATTATAGAGTTTAAAGATAGCTTTTCCGTAGAGAATCTTTGTCTTGTTATTGATTCTTTTCATGACTAATATGAAGCAAACTTCTACTTAAGGTTGTTTTTAATCAAAACTAGTAAAGTTGAAACAAAAGAACAAGTAAAAACTTTCATAATTATAGCACTTGACAATATGTTTCAAAAATAAAGATTAATTTTCCAAACCACTTCCATTTATACAAGCGAAAAAAACAAAATTGACAAGAGACACTACTCTTTTCGTGGAAACCAAAGGTCAACATTTTCAACCTGTTTTATTTTCAAAAAACAAAAAACAAACTAAAGCAATAATTTACAAAAATAGAAGAGGTTATCTTCTATGGAAAGTATTTTTTAAGGATCTGCCCATTAATAGGTAAAGACTCTCTTTTCCCTGCTAAGTCTTGTAACATGAAAGTTGATGGACCTATGATTTCAATAATTTGGGATGGTCCAAGCCACATCCATTGGAATTTAGTATGCTTGCCTTTCTCTTCATGGGCTTTATCCCATTTCAATACTAAGTCTCCAAGCTGAATATCGTTTCTAGATACCAAGTTGGAATCAAAAGAAGCCTTTACTAATTGTTGATGATGCACATGGGTAATTCTAACCTTTTCTCATTTTCCTTCTAGCTTAAGAATCTGCAATTGTTTTAGTTGCAAGGATGAGGAAGGAGTTTCTTCAATGAATTGAACTAAGGCTAGAGAAGGAATAGCTAGATGTGTTGGGAGGACCACTTCTTCCCCATAAACTAAATAAAAAGGAGAAGTGCCAATAGAAGTTTTCTAAGTTATTCAATCTGCCCAAAGAGCGTACATCAAATACTTATGCCAATTTCAATGATTTTGATCAATAGTCTGTTTAATGATTCTAATAAGGTTTTTGTTTGTTGATTCATCCAACCCATTTCCTTGCAGGTAATAATTGGTAGAATACTTAAGTTTAAAACCTCTTTTGAGTGCAAATTCAGTCATAGCATTACCAAAAAAATATGATGCATTATCAAACATTAAAGCCAAAGGTAAGCCAAACTTGGTAATTATGAATTGATATATAAAATCAATGATGCTCTTGGAGTTGGCTGACTTGAGTGGAATTGCTTCTACCCACCTGGTAAAGTAATCGGTAGCTGTAAGGATGTACTTATGCTATTTAGAAGAGTGAGGAACGATCTCACCTATTATATGTAATTCCCATTGTTCAAATGGTTGATTGATGTTGACCGGTTGTAATGGCAATGATGGTTTCCTTTGTCTTCCAGTAGCAGTTTGACAAATCTGACATTTTCTTACATAGTTATGTGTATCCTTAAATAATGTTGGCCAGTAGTAGCCTGCGCGCAATATTTTGTGTGTTGTCGTATCTCCTACGTAATGTCCCCTTGCTAGTCCATCATAAGTTCCTGCAATAATTTTTCAGCTTTAGATTTCTCAAGGCATCTAAGAAGAACAAAATCATAATTCATCCTAAAGAGTACATCATTTACAATTTGATATTGCTTAGCTTTTAATCTTAGGGCTCTTTTCTTTGTATGATTCAAATGTGAAGAAGCATATCCATTCTTTAAGTAAAACATGATATCAACTTATCTTGATTCATTATCATTTAGGCTTACCTCATACATTTGTACCTCACTGTCTAGGGACTGTATCTCTGATATGTGCGATGCTCCAGCTAACATCCTGCAAAAACCTTGACCTTTTACAATATTTGCTGGCTTGATTTCATCATCATATTCTTGTAGGGCTGTGACCCAATTTGCTCTCTTTTCACCCACGTCTTTCTATAGAAAAAGATTTCTTACTGCTGGAAATGGTATTACTATTTTTGTATGAGTCTTGAGAAGAAAGAATCTGAAGTGTTTGATCACTTTGAATATAGTGTAAGCCTATTTCTCAATGTCGGAATAATTTAATTAAGCTCCTTGCAAGTTTGAACTAAAGAAGGAAATTGGGGCTTTGGCTTTATCTTGGTTGGCTTGTGTAAGTGTTGCAGCATATGATTTCTCAGAGGAAAATGTATACAAAATGAAAGGATCAGAAAATTTTGGAGTCACTAGAGATGGAGCATTTATAATCGCTTGTTTTATTAGGCTGAACGCTTCATGTTCTACCTGACCCCATTTGAAGAGAGATTTTTTCTTAATCATTGCTTGGAGAGGTGACACAAATCTTGAGAAGTCAGGGACAAATCTTTTAACGAAATTGATCTGACCAAGAAAGGATTGCATTGCTTTTTTGCTATGGGGTAAGGATATCTCAGAAATCTCCTTAATCCTATTTGGATCAATATGGATTCTAGATTTAGACACTATGAATTCGAGAAGCTTTCCTTCACTTAATGCAAAAAAGGAATTTTTTGGATTAATGAAATCCCATATTTTTGACATCGTTGGAAGATATGTTTTAAATCTCTAAGGTGATTACTACATTTTTTAGAATACAATGTTATTTCATTTAAGTAAATCACCACTGACTTATTCACCAATCCTTTAAATGCAATATCCATGGCCCTTTGAAAAGTGGCACCAACATTAATTAACCCGAATGACATCTTTTGATATGCATATGTGCCCCATTTTGTTCTAAATGTTGTTTTCAATTGATCATCCGAGTGGACTAAAATTTGGTTATACCCCGAGAAGCCATCTAAAAAGAACATTAGTTCAAATCCTGCAATTGCTTGTAATATCTATTCCATAGGGGGTAGTGGAAAATTCTCCTTTTGGCAGGCTTTATTGAGATTTCGAAAGTCAATATAAATCCAGATATCTCCGTTTTTATTTCTGATTGGTACCAAGTTGGAAACCCATCTAGAATGTCGAACAGGAAAAATAATTTTGGCTTTCAGTAATTTGTTCAATTCAGACTTAATCTAGTTTTCTAAATTAGGATGGATTTTCCTCAGCTTTTGTTGGACTGGTTTTTCGTCAGTGATCATCGGAATTGTATGATGTATGATTGAAGTGTCATAAGTTTTGAGGTCATCATAATTACAAGAAAATACATTTTTATACTGCTTCAGAAGTCGAATGAAGGCTGATTTTTCCTCGAGAGTTAGACCAAGACCTAAGTTGATATTATGTGGTTTTATGTCAGTTCCTAGATTCACTAACTCATATCTCAGAGTTGAACTCTCAAGTTATGAATTGGTGGACCTTTCGAATCTTTCCCTTAAATCATATAGGTCTTCCAACTTGACTACAGATTTGGGTATAACATTATTGGTGCTTCCTTATTTTAACTGCTTGTTATGTTGGTCTTCATCAATTATCTGATTATTGTAAGAGCCTTCTAAAGTTAGAAAACTTACAATATCAGGATCATTGTTGAAAACTCTCTAGTTGGTAACATTATTCGGGATGGAGAGTCCAAAGATTAATTCGATTGACAATCTGTCTGGACTATAGTCTTCTAAGGGAATGAGCTTGGAAGCTACATTAGCCAGGAGGTCAGCACTATTGTTTTGGAGTTTGGGAATAGATGAAACATTGAATGCTATAAAATGTGAAGTCAAGTCTTGTACTAACGATTGATAATGTTTCAAGTGACTTGATAGACAATGTATAGTATTTCTTACTTGCTTGATAACAATCTCAAAATCGCTAAAGACTTGTAGATATTTGATATCAAGCCCGATTGCCTTGTATAAACCTTAAACTAGAGCTTCATATTCCACGGTATTATTTGTGTAATCGAACTCGAGTCTACAGGTTAGCATAGTTTTCTCTCCTTATGGACTAATTAATGTACACCCTACTCTTGCCCCATCACTAGACCTAGAACCATCGAAAAATAATTTCCAAAACAAAGATTTATTTACAGACCTATCTACAAAATTAATGCATCTTGAAGTATCTGTTTGAGAAAAAATTTCTATCTGAGATAAAATTGAATTTTCTAAAAAAGGTGAAGCATGAGCATTGAAATTCCCTAAGAATGAATCAACAGAATAGTTCCCAATTATATTTTTGTTGTACACTATAGGTTCATTTTCTCCTTCTAACTTTGTTACTATGTACTTTTGGTGTCTTTCTTGCTCAACCTTTATCTAATTTGGTTTACCATTGTAAGGGAGCCACGTATGTGACCAATCGGTCGTAAAGTAACTGTGAAGCTTCTCTGACCAATCCTTGCTAAGAATTAATCCATAAAACTCAGGAATGTGTACAACAAGTATATCAATGACTTGACATAACTTTGGATTCGCTGAAAGCCTTATAGTCACTTGATTGAGCTCACCGATAACTTCAACTTGAGGCCGATCCAACTGTACTATGCGTACTACAGACTTTTGAGGTTGGACATTTAACTTTGCACAAACTGTCTTAGGAAAAATATTAGATGAAGCACCAGAGTCTACCAAACAGTTATGCAAATTTTTATTGAAAACTTCAAAGTTAAGGAGGAATGGAGGAGTATGGGATTTTGACCTTCCTCGAATTAAAGAAATGTCATTTGGATCGACTTTATTTGACATATTAGTCAGAGTTCTTCCCATTTCATGAGTAGCTTGTGAGATTACAGCGGTAGGTAGCGGCGCAATCGGTACTGCATGCAGCTCTTTCAAAAGTAGTTTCTGTTGATGCTTTAATTTACTCAGCTCATGAAAAGTGGTGTTGGTCCTAGTCTTCTTCATGTCTTCAACAATATTATATTCCATTTCATCGGAAATGATAAGTGTTTTAAATGGAGTTGTTGAATCATATTGGATTGGTTTTTTCTTAGTTGCCTTTGGTGATGATTTCTTACTTGGAATTTTATCTTTAGAATCTGGGCTTGGGTTTTTCTGTTTAGAACTGTATTATGGAGGATCAAGTTGATTTCTACTTCTGGTAGTCACTGGTAATACATCTTGATCTTCTTCATCTGGAAGAATGAAGTCCCACATTCCTTGTAGTTCTACAACCTCATCATCATCAGTATGTTCCTCATTCGAAATTTCCTCTTCTTCCCCTTCTTATTCTGCGTTTTTTATAGCATTGGGAGGCTTCAGATCGGTTGAAGGATTTTTCCTGAAAGGTTTGAAATGTTTTTTGGAAGATGTCTCTGACACTTGTTTCTTAATATCAACCATTTCGTTGGACATGGTTTTTAAAACTTTTTGTAACCCTTCCAAGTCAAATGGGTCCTTTGATTGTTTTTTCTGAAGGTAATCTCTAAAAGTGATCTTTTTAGACTTTCTTTCATCTACAACATTTTTCTTTTCTAAATCCAGGATACGTTTTTCCACCGCTATCGCTTCTTTCATATTTTCAGCCAATGTTGGCTTGGCAACTCTATCTACAAAGATTTCTATATTTGAAGGTAAGGCAGATATATACCATTCACTTTGAACCTCTTCACTAGGTTTAGATGTGGTAGGATTCTTATTTAAGATTTATTAAATCACAAGTTGAAACCTTTAATAGGTTCTCTTGATTTGGTTTTAAGATTTGAGAGATCATTGATTAATGCTGTTGTAGACATATCATCACCGAATTTAGTCAAGAACTGTTCTTGGAAAATATTCCAACTAGTAATGGATCCTAATGGTAATGAAAAATACCAGGACTCAACTGCTCCTTGTAAGGTATATGGGAAAAGCCTAACAACAACGTCTTCTTTAGTAACTCCATTTAAGTTTAATGACAACATAAATTTGTTTATGTGTTCTTCTGCCAGTACGCCTGTATCTGGGTTAAACTTTGGCAGCCATTTTTCGGGATGAGCCAGCAATTGACTCAAGGGTGTAGGCATTATGACTACCCCTAGATTGTTCCATGGACTCTGTGCCATTGTGGAGATACTAACAGAGGAAAGCACATATGAGATTACAAGTGGCTGGGAAGACAATGTTGAAGTTCCAGTACCTTATTGAACAACAATATGGACTTGGGGAGTGGATGGTTGATTTTACAATGGATTAGTGAAATGGATGATGATGATGATGAAAGAGTCTCACTATTAGACCCTTCCGGTGTCTTCCTTGCTCTTTTTCTTTTAGGCAGAGTGAATTCTATTGGTTCAATACCAAGATTTTCACTCTGTAATCTAGTAAGAGGATGGGAAGGAATGTATTGCGAAGTCACACTGCCTTGAGATAACTCAGATTTCTGTGGTGATATTGAAAATCCTTGAAGTTTATGAATTGAAGATTGAACTTCAGGATTTTCAACAGTGGATATATCTAAAATGTTCATATTTTCAGCAGTGGTTGTTGTTTTCTCAACTTCTCGTTTAGAAATTGGAGATTCAGAATGCGAGGGAGAAGTCAAAGGAGATGTTGAGGGAGATTTACTCTTAGAATGGGCTATGGATTTGAATTTACTTTCCATTCATAGTTCATGCCCTCCTTCTAGTGCCAAATATGTTGAAGGCCTGAAAATCAGGTCTACAACAAGGGGGATAACCACCTGGTCTGGAGCTTGAAAGCAGCTCCTTTTCCATTTGGAATAGTGGCTTCGACTGGGGGTGATGTGACCAGTTTCCCAATCTGTTTATGATGGTACAGTAACGGGATGATGCTTTTCTTTTTAAGGTTTATGGGGTGAATGTTTATTCTAAATCTAATCTATCTATTAACTAACATATGCAATTTATTCTAATGAAGGAAAACATCTAACTTTAATCTATCGTGGGAGTAATGTTTCACTTATGTGATCTAAAGTAATTTCCAACAGCAATTGGTAATAAAAATCATTCAATCACTACGAGAAAGGAATCCATTAAAAATGATTGTTTCGTATAAGAAATTAGACGAAACAACTATGAGAAACATATTTCATAAGAGTTATTCATATATTCAACATAAAAAGAATAGTTATCACTGTACAAAAGTGCAATAATGACAACTGAACATTCAGACTTTCATATATCAATAACTTAAAATAATTTATCACTTGGCACATAAGCAAAATGTATTAGGAGATAAAAATACCATTGGTAATAGGTTCTACTCATAAGCTTCAGCAATATAGATTTATCTTCAAATAACTCAACATCCACTAAGAGTATAAAAGTGCATTTCAGTAGCAGACATCAAACTCATATAAAAATAAATCTCGTTCCATTCATTTGATCAAAACCTCCTCAGTGGGGGGCAAACTGCACATTCTCAAGAATTGTTTTTGATAAAATTCTAGACCTCTCTCTAAATGCATGAGAGGGGTTTAAATACTACTCTAATGAAAACTAAAAATAAATATTAACAAAATAGATGAGGAGGTTTAAACTACCTTCCTCATTTTAAGAAAAGATGAACTAAAAATAAAACTATACTATATCTATGATAAATTATGCATTTGTTCTTTTAAGTTTCAAATATCTAGCATTGGCTTCAAAAGTGTCGGTTGGCCGACCTCAGCTTTTAATTGACCTGCAGATACGGAATTGACGAGCATTGGCACTATCTTCTCGGTGGAGGTTATGAGACATCTCGGTGTCATCTCTTAGCTATGTGGCTTTACCAAGTACTGCCAGTATGTGTCCCAGTTTAACCTGTTTACCTCTTTAATTGACTCAGCTTTTTCCTCAGTTGTTTGTTTCCACTTTTTTTGAAGTTGTTGTGCCTTCAGGAAGAATCCTGGAGTGGTCTCTGATATCAAAATTACCTTGTCCAGATTTTCATTGATGCACTCAATGATGTTGTTTGTTGTTGTCATTGCTTCCTCCATCGCTTTCTCTACTTCTTTAAGCTGAGAATCCCATTTTGTGAATAGCATTTCTTTATGAGATTCATTTATTCTGGGCAATTCCGCTCTTTTTCCTTCATTTGATTTCTGCCAGCACAAAAAGTCAGAAACCTTTTTTAAAATTAAATCATAATCAAGTCATACGTCTACGACTTGATTTGTAATGATATCGTTCTTTTCGCAATGGGAATTCCATTGTGAGATCTTTTGGCAAAGTGTTTCTTTGAGATCTTTTGGCAAAGTGTTTCTTCCTATTGCAAGAGTTGGGAATTAAGAGCAAGTGCTTCTATGATAAATTCTTCAATCTTAGGATCATCCTTATGCAGTCCTATCATGGTATGTAACTGTTCTTCCTTATTGGACAGACTGCTTTGATAATCCAATTGCATTTGTTGGAAGTCTTGTTGGAGTTTTGTCAGTTGTATCTTTGCTTCTCGACTGATGTTGGCTGTTGTAGTTTCTATTCCAAAAATAGTATCTTATCCTCGTTTTCTTTTAGTAGCATTTGAACATCAGTTGCCTTATCAATTGTTGCATAAGCATATTCCCCTACGATCTGAGAGAGTCTAGTTAAGTTTTCTGATGGGTCTGTAGTTGGGTCTTTCCATAGAACATCCAAAGGTTCAGCCTCTGGAGAAAGCACGACATCTATTTTTGTTTTCTTCCTTTGCCTCTTGACGACAGCCTTATGTTGCGGGCTATAAAATACATCTAGAGGAGGAATATCCTCTATTTTTAGTACAATTTCAGATGACGGAGCAACAAGAATATGCTCTGTCTCTTGAGTATTGGTAGCCCCTTCCACCACCATTTGTGTGGTTGTCTCTCCTAGGTTTGTCAGTGGCTCTGTTCTTTGTTCCTCGGTATTGATTAACTCATTAAAATTCTCCCATTCCTTTTCTAGGTCCATTATAATTGGCTTTGTTGGATTTAGAAGGGAAGTGGGAGTTTCAGTTTGTTCCGGAGACAAAATCTGCTGATCAAGCTTCTCTGTAGATTGAACTGTATCTTTTATTGACCCTTCACTTCTATTGTGTTCACTTTTGGACTGCTCATCAGACTTTTCAATCAATTCTTTTTGGGAATTATATTTGGACTTATCTTCTTTTGAACTTCCACTTATGCTAATGCTGAGAGTGGGCTCCCGTATTGGTTCAATACGCAATTTGTCCAATGGGACCTTCTTTAACCTCTGTTCTCTGTAATTGTTAAACTTTTGAAGTTTTTCTTGATCAAACTGAATTTATGCTATATGTAAGACTTCTCTAAAAGTGTGCTTCTATAGAAAGACATCGTCAAAGGAATCTGCTTCATTGGTAAACACTTTTATTTTCATTGTTGTAATAAAATTCTTTACAACATCAAAGGGATCATATTTCCTCCCTGGGAACTTGGGTAGCTGTAAACATAGCATATTGTCAACCTCTTTAAAAGTATGCCCTAAATCAAATAATGCAAAAGCCCCACAGACTACAGGGAATTAATGCCAAATGGCCTTTTTAGAATCTTTGAGCACTTTGCTCATTCCCCCAACACCACAGGTCGGGTAAGCTATCCCTCTGGCCATTAGTTTGTCGAAGACACACAAAGGTAGTACGTGAGGCAAGGAAATGCTGCCAAACACCCTGATGTATGTGAATAGTTCCTCTGCGAACCACCTTCATATAGGGAGAATGTCAACTTCAGCTTCTGGGGAGAATCTTGGGGCATCTCTGTTATAGAGAATTCTATGAATAGGGAGCATTACTCCATGACAAATCTTGTAGAAATGTGGGATGAAATTGGATTTCCACAATTATTTGTGATAAACCTTAATAGGAAGAGGGTTCAGTACTGTCCATTTCCACACCATGATAGGAAAATCAGAGGCAAAACAAATGGCGTCCATGACATAGGCACTTAAAAAGAATGGAGGGTAAACCCTCTGAGCAAAAATTCTTTTAGTTCGATATCCTAAAATAGCAAAGGCTAAATTATCTGATAAAATCTAGGCCCAATCCATTATGGTGGCATTAGTGGCCGCATCCAATCAAGGCAACCATTCTGATGAAAACTTGTTGATATTTGGCTTCCCGAATAGTCTACATAACATTGCAGTAGCGAAACAATAAGGAGAACAGAGAGAGCTAGTGGCGTACATACCGTTTTTGTCCTTCTTCAGTGGTTCCTCCCTGGTAGACCAGTTTTTTGTGCAATCCACCAGATATTCATTCTCTTTGGCAAATTTTTCTACAAATTGCTTGTTGTCGGAAGCCTAAGGTTCTGGCAAGTGGTACAAGCGCCTCAAATTGCTTGCAGTAAATGACCCCAGGACTAGTTGATTGGTTGTCTTGAACTCTCTATCAGATATATTTGCATAATGAATAACCCATTTAACCATATCAGTGTAGGGAAGTATCTTCGGCCTTGCTGCAATACGATGTAGAAACGAGCATGCAAGCTCAGTTAGGGATGCTTCGAAGGAATCACGTCCATCTGTTGTAACTGTAACCTTCATAATCCTCAGGTTTTCCTCTTCTAACAACCTATACATGGCTTCCCAGGTAGATATCCTTTCTTCTGTGGTACAAGTGGTGTTTGTAAATAACATAGTCATTTCTAACTTCTCAGCTGCAGGAGCTTTGCCTTTCTTTCCCACTACGCTTGGTGTGCTTCTCTGCGTACTGCTCTTGAAAATTGCAAGCAGAGAACAAAGATACCATAAGGATGATAGTGAATAACGAACAAAATAAGGTGACAAGAAAGCTTTTAATTCTTTAAATCATATCAAAGATATCACCTTGCGTGAGATGGTCCTTTTATCCTAATTCAAATCATTTTTAATAAATAATCATCAATGGACTGTTAAGGTAAAATTTAATGGTCATAACATTTGCATCGAACGATGGAAAGTGCTCCCATTGAAGCCTGAACCCTTAGATTTGTGATAAAGCGATTTTGTTATTTGCTTCGCAATATCGCAAATTGTGATATCGCAAAACATATTATTTATTAACAACCATTGTGTCGTCAGGCAGGTGCGAGATGTGATTTTGCGAGAAGCTTTATCACATTTCGCAATATTTGGGCGTTTTACATTAAGTGGTGCTACGGAATTTCAAATATGCGATATACGATGGGGTGGTAAGGCCTTAGGTCTCGCATTTTCACAGATCACGTTTTCAAGGAGTTATTTATATAAGAGATGCCCACCATGACCCTTTTTGCGATGCGATACTATTATTTGAAGAGTGGGTTTTGGGAAAGGTTTTTACCTATTAATTAAGAATTCCCGCTATTAAAGCTTTTCTTGGGTTTTATGGTCATTTAGCACTTGGGTATGGAAAATGTAAATTCACCCATTTGGAAAGTTTTTCTTTGATATCCTATTTTATTTTAAACAAAAAGCATTATTAAGGGCTAAGTTTTGATTTTTGGAAAGGGTCCCCATTTATTAATGTTATTGCTAACACTAATAAAAAGGGGTGTTGTTGATGGTCACAACACCACCCTAGAAGCTTTCTTCCCATTTTACGATGCAAACATTTATGAGCATTAAAGCTAAGGGATAATGAATCATCAGTGGGAATTTAGTAAGAAATAACTACATTTATGTGTGAAAATCCATTTTGCGTGACATGATATCTTCTTACGTGCGTTCAAATAAAACTCCTTTTATCACCTTTACAAGCTATCTACATTATTTCATTTTGCGTTCATCTTTGTGTATCCGATAGTTGTTGTTCTTCACTTTTAGGAAAAGTCCGTAGAGAAAAGCGTTGAGAACAATGGTGAAGAAAGGCAAGGCAAATGCCTATGAGAAATCAGAAATGACTCCTTTATTTACAAATACTACATGCAACAGAGAGGGAGGAACCTCTACATGGCAGGTTATGTATTACATACTGGAGGAGGAGCAACCAAGGATTATGGAAACAAAAATTACAGTTGACGGATGTGATTCCTCAGACGCTTCCATGTTAGAGACGACATGCTCATTTTTGCACCACATAGTCACGCGCCCGAAGGTAATCCCTTATACCAACATGGTTAAATGGGTTATTAATGAAGTCAACATCTCAGATAGAGAATTCAAGACCAGAAGCCAAGAGGTCATGGGATCTTTTACCCCAGATAACCTATGGCTTATGTATCACCTACCAGAGCCACAAGTCATCTACAACAGGCAATTTATGTAGAAGTTTGCAAAAGAGAATGACGACCTAGAAGACTGCACCCGGGCCTAGTTGAATAATGAGGAAAAAATCAAGAAAGACAAGAACGGTATGTACACTACTTTGTCTATTTGTCCCCCTTATAGTTTTGCAGCGGTCATGTTATGTAGACTATTTGGCAGACCCGATAGTGCTAAGTTCCCCCCAGAGTGGTTGTCGTTAATAGATGCAGCTATTAACACAACTATAATGAATTGGGCACAAATTTTGTCTGACAATTGAGCAAAGACAATCATTGAGTATAGAAGGAGAAGAAGTGTTGCTTCGAGGGTTTACCCTCCATTTTTTATGAGCGCCTATCTTATGGATGTTATTTGTTTTAGTTCAAAATTCCCTATCATGGGATGGAAATGGAATGTTCGAAATCCACTTCCCATTCACATATACCACAAGGACATGTGGGAATCCAATTTTCAACCACATTTTTTCAAGATTTGTCATGGATTTATGCTCCCTATTCACAAGCAGCTTTATAATCGAGATGCCCCCAGGTTTTCCCAAGAAGCTGAAATTGACATCCTCTCAGTGGCCAAATGGTTCAAGGAGGAAACATTTACATATATCAGGGTTTTTGACAGCACCACCTTCCCCCATGTCCTCCCATACTATGTTCCAGATAAATTGATGGCTAGAGAGATAGCCTATCAAACATCTAGTGAGGGAGGAATGAGCAAGACACTAAAAGAATAAAAAAAGGCCATCTGACCTACATTCCCTATACATTGCGAAGAATTTACATTACATGACCTAGGGCATGCATTCAGAGAAGCACAAAGAAGCAGAGAACGTTCTATCTCTGTGATTACCTAAATTCCCTGGACGATAGTATGACCCATTCAGCATTGTGAAAAATTTCACCAGTCTAGTGAAATTAAAAGTATTCAGTAATGAGGAGGGTGTTTTGATGACATCTTTTTATAGAAAAATACCTTCACAAGAGGTGAAGCATATGGAGCAACTACTTTTTGACCGTGAAGATCTCGAAAAACTTTACAATTATAGAGAAAGGAGGTTAGCAAAGGTCCCATTGGACCAATTATTGATTGAACCAATAAGAGAGCCTACTCCCAGTGTGACTATAGAAGGTGACTCCAAAGAAAATTCTAAGACCAATTCTGGAGCGGAATCTCAAGATAAATCTACCAGGGAATCGCAACAGTCATCGCAAAATGGGAAAAGCAGAAGTATGGAGTTAGTAAAGGATACATCCCAATCTACATAGAAGATAGCTGAAGAAACTATAGCTCGCAAGCAGGCTGAAATCCCTACTACCTCCGCGCAGCCAATAAAACCCCTGGTAATTGGTTTAGAGGAAGAGTGGGACAATTTTAATAAAAGTCTCAAGGCAGAGAAACAGGCGCCAAAGTTGCAAAATCCACAACAGAAAACAACTCTGGAAATTACAGTGGAAGAGACTGCAAATACACACGAGGTAGAGCACATCCCTATACCCCCACTTCCGAAATATTTTTGAGAATTGAAGAAATTCCCCTTTTAGATGTATTTTATAGCCCACAGCATAAGGCTCTAGTGAAAAGGAAAAGAAAGAAAAGGAAATTGGACTCTACATCTGCTATTACCCCTGAAAATGAACCAATGGATGTTCTATGGAAAGACTCACTCGTTGACCCATCCGATAACCTTATTAGACTCTCACATTTTGCAGGTGTTACGCTACAATGACCATAGACAAAGAAATAGAAGTACAAATGTTGCTTAGAGAAAAAAAAAGATAAAATAACATTGCTTGAGAAACAATTACAGCAAGCAAAATCTGACCAACAGGCAGAGACACAGTTGGCTAAGCTACAATAGGTATTCGAACAGATGCAAATAGAACATCAAACCAGCTTAGCTGAGAAAGAAGCACAGGTGCAGGAAATAACTGATCTACGCAAAGACGATCCAAAAATTGATCAGTTTGTTACTAAATAACTCGGTCTTAACTCCTAGTTAATGCACCAGAAAGAATTATTGTGCCAAAAGATTTCATAGTGGAAACCTTATTGCGAAACAAGCGATAAACTGACAAGTCAAGTCGTAGAAATGAGACTTGAATATGATGAGATCCTTAAAAAGGTCTCTGATTTCATCGCCTGGCAGAATATAGAGGATGGGAGAAAAGTCGACCTTCCTAAGCTAGAAGAAATGCATAAAGAAATCCTATTTACGAGCTGGGATTCTTGGCTTAAAGAAGCAGAAAAGGCAACAACAGACGCGGCGGTAGTAGCAAACAATGTCATAGGAAATATCAATGAAAATTTAAATAGTGTCGATCTTGTGGCAGAGTCCATTCTAGGTTTCCTTCATGATGCAAAACAGCTTGAACAACAATCAAAATGGGCAGTGGAAGAAAAAACAAAAGTGATAAGGAAAACGACCAGGTTAAACTGGGAAGCATGCACTTTTGTCCCTTTGAGGAAGTTTGGTGAAATTAATGGAACAGGATTTATTTTCTATATGATTTAGCATCTTCTACTGAAATTGCACTTTTGTACCCTTAGATGGTTTTGAATGGACTGAAGATAGATCAATATTGTTGAAACATATGAGTAGGATGTATTATATATGATACTTTTATCTCGTAGTCCTTTTTACTTATGTATTAAGCAATGATTACTTTTTGAATTGTTTATGTATGAAAGTCTGAATTTTGATTGCCATTATTGTACTTCTGGATGATGATGATCTTTATTTTATGTTGAATATATGAATAATTCCTTATGTGATATATCCTTCACAATCGTTTCAGCTAACTTTTTATACGAAACGATTATTGTTAAAATTGATTCACTTCTCATTGCAATTGAATGATCTTTATTACCAATTACTTTAAGATATTATTGTAGATTGCATACATCAATTTAATCCCGGGTATATTTATAATTAGATAGTGCTTAAATTAGGATAAAATGCATGTGATTGTTAGTTTAGATTAGATTACTTTTAGCTTGAACATTACTTTAAAACATCACATATCACCCCATTAGCACAAGCATTAAATAGATTGGGAAATTGGTCCCATTATCCCGAATCGGAGCCACTACTCCAAACACAAAAGGAGTTGTCAACCAAGGTCCAGACCGAGTGGTTTTCCCCCATGTTGAGGCAATGATTTTCGAGGATTTCAATAGATCACAATATTGTTATCCTAGAAAAAGTATATTTTAGCTTAATCAACTAAAGAAAATAAATACAATTGCAATTCTTTTTTATGCAGGAGCATTCAACCCAAGAGAAAATCACTGTAATTAAGTAGACATAAGGGGTCATGTATTTTAAGGAAGTTGGATTCCTAAGTGATGAATTAATGTAATATTTAGGCTTTTGAGTGCATAGAATAGGAATTAATTAGATAATGTGAGATGTTTTGTAAATGCTCTCAAATAAATGAGAACATGAGTGGTTAATAAAGGCAAAAGAGTTAAAAGTCAATTAGGACTCTTAAAATAGTTCCATGATTTGAGGAACAAGATAGAGCTCTTAGGAATTAAATGGAGATTAGAAGTGGGCATAGAGGATAGAGGACATCTAGGATTCAGTTCAGTAGATTTAGGAATCGAACCAGAATTAGTTCGAAGAACCTTTCTGATATAAATGTAAGCTACGGGCAGAGTGAAAGGAGGAGGCCACTGATAGTTGAAGATCAGGCCTATGAGAGATAGAGAGTCTTGAATGTAATCAATTGTTCATATTTATATACAAAGGTTCATTTTGGTACTGTGTAAATGTGTGAAATAAGTGTGTAATGATTGATTATGCTTGAATTCGTAGGTTCTATAACAGAGGTTGTAGGCAGAGTTTTGAAGAAATACGCAGAGGAGAAGAACAATTCAAAGGAATCGTAACGGATCACTGAATCCACTTGGATGATCAGAGTGAAGCTCTAAAGAGAAGGTGATGTAAGAATTTGCAGAAGACAAGCTGAGGAAGAGTGCGCAATGAAATAGCAGAAGACCCAAAACCTTTGAAGAAAACCGAACCACAAAGGGAAATTGGAGAAATAGCGTAAAAACATAAGTAAACAGAGTAGCGGAGAAGTGAAGTATGGTTGCACAGCAACCATTAGATCTTTAAGTTCAATGGTCCAGATCAAATCGGAACTAGAAGGTCACATCACAATCATCCAAAGGGAAGAATGAACCTTGGGCAAAGGAAAAAGCGATTTACGATTTGGTAGCCGGACTCGAAACCTTATCAAACGTAACCGATAATCTTATCGGGTCTGTAAGGCATATTGGATCGACGGTTTCAAGTGGAAGAGGTTGAACAGTAGATATACCAATACGCCGATAGCGATAAAGTGTCGATCGACGATCAGAGCAGCGTTGTGAATGGTTGGAAGGTATGAGGCCGATGGAGTTATAGTGATGAGTATATAATATTTGAGATCTGCTATAGGTGTGTTCGGAGTGGTCTTCCTTTGTATTCCTTTGTATTGTGTTAAAGTGTTGTTCCCAATTCTTTTAAGACTAAAGCGTTATTCAAACACTTCCGATAGCTACATAACAGAGGGGAAGGGGTGATGAGGCACATATGTAATGTGACCACGGAAGAGCCGATACCTAATTGCGATAAAGGTGAAACCTTGAAAAAAGTGCAGAGGCCATACCAAGGTGGAAAAAGGTAAGTTTATGAATGTTTTGTGGTTATTTCCTTTGTAAAGGTTTATAAAGGGAAATGGCGTTGATGAGAAGGTTTATACGTTAAAACATATTTAACCAACGTTAAGAGAGGGAAAAGGTTGCATATGTGTGGTATAAGGATTAATGAAGGTTATGAAGGGTTTTAAAGTCCTGATAGGAAGGATTTAACGAAAGGCTTTAATAAAGTCTTATATGAAGGCTCGAGGGTTGATAATAGTCCCGATAAGTATATATGGGCTAGGGGTTAGCCAATGTTGGGTTTTTATAAATCATTCCACATAGCCATGGATTAATGGGGCCTTAACCATTAGAGGTTGAAGATTTTGACTTGATGGTGAGTTAAAATACCTGGGACTAATGTGGGGGTAACCCTCCATCATTTGGTATCGGAGCATAATTGTAATCAGAGCGAGTAAATATTTCCTATTGAAAGGAGTGTGCACACAGAAGAAGGTAATGTGCATAAGTTAAATGATGAATGATAGATGTTACAATAGAAGATTGTAGGGGAACTTTTGGAGTTCTTGGGATATTTTAGTAGTTCCAGCAGAGGCTTGGAGTAGACAGGAACAGAGGATTCCTTGAAGAAAAGTGAGAGCAAGATTGCTTAGTACAAGTTTTGAAGGAAAGAGGGCTTGGAGACCAAACATAGGGCAATCCATTCAAAGTACAAAATAATGGGAGAACAAGATCATACATAGATCTTGGAGGTAAGATAGTGTGTTTTGTTTCAAACTGAAATTGAATATTGTGGTTATAGATGAAGCATTTCAGCAAAGGATAGCAAGAAAATCTGTGAGAGGAGAACCAGATGTGTTCTTGAAGGCAGAGTAAGGAAAACACTCTGATGGTGAAGTAGTAGTGAACCTGAAAAAATCCAACAAGAGATTGGACAGAGAGGATAGTTGAAGTGTTCTCAAGAGAGAGTGAGAGATTGCAGAAGTCTAGGAGCGAAGGTGTTACTCAAGAGGAGGTTCCAGACAGAGGACCTGTGCTTACCAAAAGACTGAGTGAGGAGAGCTTAGTGAGGTAAGATTGTAGTAAGGACGACTTGTTGTTGCAGAGGCTTTGATGCAGCTCATAGTGAATGAGTGAGGAGCTTATGAAGGAAGAGGAGAAGAAGATGACTACTAATAGTCATAGCAGAGGTTCAGAGAGAAGCCACAACAGAAGAAATATGAAGAGAGAGGATGCCAAGGAAAATGGAAAGAGGATGAGTCAAGAGGAAATTGACAAAGAGATTTCAGAGTTAAAAGAACAACTCAATGCATTAAGGAGAATACTTGATGAAAGCCAAAGACTAGGTTGGGTCTTAAGGGAGAAGCCAGTGAAGTGGCATAAATTGCAGAGAAAGCTACAACAGAGACAAGTAAGGTGGCTGATGGAAAAACTCAAGAAAGTTGAGTTAGAAATGGAAGAGTCCATTTGTGAACCAGAATAGGGAGAAATTTTGGGAGAAAGTGAAGACTACACTGAAGATAAAGAATGGAGATCAAGTGAAGATCTCTTGGACTATTGGGATAGTTCAAAACAACATGAGGAGACGCTGACTGAAGATGAAGACTTGAAGACTGAAACTTCAAGTGAGGCCAAAGGGTCACATGGTTTTAAATTTGAAAATTTGTGTATGTTTGTAGGTGAAACATGTAAAGAAGGACAATTTGCTGATATTGTCATAAAGGAGGAAGAAGACAAGCAGAATCTAAATTATGTTCTAGAAGAAGATGTGATAGATAGTTCTCATATACAGTTGGAGAAAGATATCAAGCAACCAAGCGAAGGGCTTAAGGAGATTGAAGAAGAGACCATCGAAGAATTTCTAAATCATAAAGAGAACTTGGAACAACAAGGAGACATGATGACTAAAGCATCAAGTGAGACCACAAGGTCTTAAGTTTTTAAAACTGATAGTTTTTGTATGATGACAGATATTGCAGGAGAAAATCAACATTTTGAAGATATCTTCAGAGTAGATGAAGATTTAGAAGTAAAAGGTGACAAAGAAAACTTCTCAAAAGAATAAGAATTTGACTACATACAGAAGAAAAAGTCTATGGATGAGTCTAAATAAGTTTTCATAGAGATGAAGAATCAGGATCTTATTGTGATGAAGAATGAAGGAATATTGTCTTAGAAAGGTAATCAAATGAGTTTGATTAATGTTATTGATGAAAACGAAATACAGGAGAATTTTAATGCAGATGGTGAGATAGGGATAACTCTGGGAGAAGAGTTACAAAGGGACAACAAGGCAAGATGTATTGAAGAAAAAGAGACTATGTTAGTTGAAAAAATAGTAAAGGATCATCAATTCACCATGATGATAGAAACAGTGGAAATAGTCGTGGAAGTTGTTGAGACAGACAAAAAAAGAGAAAGACATCTACTGAAAGATGTTAAGGAAGAAGAAGACTATGCAAAAGACTTCACAAAGAAAAAAAGGACATATGATGATTTATCAATAACAAAGGAAGGTAAGGGACAATATCTGGTAATGGGGTCTCGTTGGAAAGATAGTCTGTTTCAGCTGTTTTTGCTAGAGGGCTGGGCAATGCCCCTCTCGAATGATGTATTCCCTGTAAATATTTTCTTTCCTTAATATAGATTAGACTTTACTTAGAAAGAAAAAAATAACAAAGGAAGGTACGGAGAATTGTGTAAAATTTCCAAAATCTACTCCAATTGAAATTATTGAGTTATATAGAAAATTAGATTCTCAAAGAAGAGAGTTGGAAAAATAGAGAATAGATGTTCAAGATAGACTGCTGAAAAAGGGAGACAAAAAAATTGTCATGAATGACAATAATAAGAAAAAGGAGATGGATATGAAAGTTCAGCAGATTGACACTGCAAAGGAAGGAGTTCACTACGGTGAACAAGAGAAGGAAGACATCATTAGAGCATATGATGTGGAAGAGAGACTAGTTAACAGTCTCATGAGTTCTTTTGACAATTCAAAACAGCATATTGATGTGCTGAGAGAGGAGAAAAAAATAGAGCAACAAACTGAATTGTTGCCAAAGGAAGATAAGGCACAGAAGTCTTATGTTTTTTATTTTAACAAGTATTTTGTGAGTTCAGGTTTAGTTGTAGATGCTGGAGGAGATTTGGCGCAGATGATCAACCAAATAAATATGAAAGAAGAAGATTTTGTGGAAGAATTAAATCCATGGAACAGAGATAGTCGATTGTTGGACATTCATGATTTAGTGCAGACGGAAATAATCATGAAAGAGGGTAAGGATGAAAGGGAGGCAGTCAGTATAGGAGTCACAACAAAAGTTGAAGCAAGAGTAAGCAAAGCAAAAGTTGGAAAAAGACCAAAAGAAGAAGAAAAAGTAAACCAGCAGCTACAAAGAGAAAGTAACTAGCAACAATTTAAAGAATTAGTGGAAAGTAGCAGCAACCTGAAACAAAGAGAAGGAGGCAGAAGTAAAAAGTAGAAAATGGACCAGTCCAAGGATGTATTGGATATAGAGATTGAAGAGATGTGGCAGTTGATAATGAAACAGTCCAAATGAAGGAAAATGGTAGCAGCAGGAAGCATGATCAATCAGAGTTTGAACCTAATTGACAAGAAGAAGAAAATGGAGTAGAAGACAACAAACATACAACATAAACAAATGTACAAGGCATTTGGGTAGTTACAAAACAAAGTATGGGATCTAGGAAGACAAAGACTAGAAGACACATGATCAGGAGATCATGAATATTTTCTACTTTGGGTGTCTGATGCAAGAGCATTCAACCCAAGAGAAAATCATTGTAATTAAGTAGACATAGTCAGTCATGTATTTCAAGGAATTTGGATTCTTAAGTGATGAATTAATGTAATATTTAGGCTTTTGAGTGCATAGAATAGGAATTAATTAGATAATGTGAGATGTTTTGTAAATGCTCTCAAATAAATGAGAACATGAGTGGTTAATAAAGACAAAAGAGTTAAAAGTCAATTAGGACTCTTAAAATAGTTCCATGATTTGAGGAATGAGAGAGAGCTCTTAGAAATTAAATGGAGATTAGAAGTGGACATAGAAGATATAGGACATCTAGGATTTAGTTCAGTAGATTTAGGAATCGAACCAGAATTAGTTCAAAGAACCTTTCTGATATAAATGTAAGTGATGGGCAGAGTGAAAGGAGGAGGCCACTGATAGTTGAAGATCAGGCCTATGAGAGATAGAGAGTCTCGAATGTAATCAATTTTTCATATTTATATACATAGGTTCATTTTGGTACTGTGTAAATGTGTGAAATAAGTGTGTAATGATTGATTATGCTTGAATTCATAGGTTTTATAATAGAGGTTGCAGGCAGAGTTTTGAAGACATATGTAGAGGAGAAGAACAATTCGGAGGAATCGCAAGGGATCATTGAATCCACTTGGATGATCAGAGTGAAGCTCTGAAGAGAAGGTGATGTAATAATTCGTAGAAGACAAGCTCAGGAAGAGTGCATAGTGAAATAGCAGAAGACCCAAAACCTTTGAAGAAAACTTAACCACACAAGGAAATTGAAGAAATAGCGTAAAAACATAAGTAAACAGAGTAGCGGAGAAGTGAAGTATGGTTGCACAACAACCATTGGATCTTTAGGATCAACGGTTGGGATCATTAGAACCAGAAGGTCGCATCACAATCACCCAAAGGGAAGAATGAACCTTGGGCAAAGGAAAAAGTGATTTGTGATTTGGTAGTTGGATCTGAAACCTTATCAAACATAAATGATAATCTTATTAGGTTTGTAAGGCATATCGGATCGATAGTTTCAAGTGGAAGAGGTCAAACAATAGATATGTCGATAGCGATAAAGCATTGATCAGAGATCAGAGGTCGAGGCGATCAGAGCAGCGCTGTGAATGGTTGGAAGGTGCGGACCTGATGGAGTTATAGTGGTGATTATATAATATTTGAGATCTGCTATAGGTGTGTTCAGAGTGGTCTTCCCTTGTATTCCTTTGTGTTAAAGTGTTGTGCCCAAGTATTTTAAGACTAAAGCGTTATTCAAACGCTTTTGATAGTCACATATCAGAGGGGAAGGGGTGATGAGGTACATATGTAATGTGGTCGTGGAAGAGCTGATACCCGATTGCGATAAAGGTGAAACCTCGAAAAATGTGTGGAGGCCGTACCAAGGTGGAAAAAGGTAAGTTTATGAATGTTTTGTGGTTATTTCCTTTGTAAATGGTTATAAAGGGAAAATGGCGTCGGTGATAAGGTTTATACATTAAAACATATTTAACCAACGTTAAGAGAGGGAAAAGGTTGCATATGTGTGGTATAAGGGTTAAAGAAGGTTATGAAGGGTTTTGAAGTCCCAATAGGAAGAAATGAAAGGATTTAATAAAGTCTTATATGAAGGCTCGAGGGTTGATAATAGTCCCGATAAGTATATATGGGCTAGGGGTTAGCCTATGTTGGGTTTTTATAAATCATTCCACATATCCATGGATTAATGGGGCCTTAACCATTAGAGGTTGAAGATTTTGATTCGATGGTGAGTTAAATTCCTAGGACTAATGTGTTTATGCATTGTATATGCATACTGTGGGTGTAAGCGGGGGTAACCCTACATCATTTTTTAAGCAAGATAAGGTTTATATCCAAATCATGTGAAAATACTTAGTAAATTTGGATTCCCTTCATGTTTATCCGCTCATAGATTAGTTGTAAATGAACATGGGATCAAGTAAAGTGATTATTGCTCCTTAAGATGTTCCTAGTTGGGGAACTATGCCAAGGCATCTGCAAACCTCTTTTGGTGTGAAATATCCCTTAGACTAGAGCGTCTCCCTTAGTGAATTATCCACCCTTTTTCACCACCGTAGAAACTCACATCATTAAGGTCAAGGTGCCATATTTTGAGTGAAAGCGATGATAAACAAGGTTGAGGAAAAATGGAAATAGACTAGGATAAAATATTGTAAGCCATTCAAACCATATGCTTATCCATTAGGCATGAAGTCTCATGTAGCATAGAATAAAATCCAATAACAAAAAATGGAAGAAAGGAGAATAAAATTTTATCTTGGGCTTAACAATAAAGAAACCCTTTCAATCCTAAAGTGAATTGTTGGGTATAATAAATGAATCCAATGTGAAATGCTAGATATTAGCATGATTCACTAATTCATCCATAAACACTCCTAAAAGTAATTTTCAAGTATATAATGAAGATATGTATACATAGTGGAAATAACACCAAATTGTTTCCTTCAAGTCTTGTAAACTAGCTGCAAATTATAACGATAAAGCAATAACAAATATGACATTCAAAGAAGCTTAACACAAGAAAAATGAAGAAAACGAGGCTATACATGAACAAGGGTTGAATCCAATGGGTGATTCCTTTGATTGGATCATTTATGGTGAAAATCCCCTAGGCTTATATTCTAAGAACAAAGTTTTGTTTCTAAGAAAATATAACCACCCCCCCCGCCCCCACTACATTTCTTGAATTGATCATGTTATGTTTCTCACACATTGATCCTTTGCTTGGAATTGTGGAACTATTTTATTATTAGTAGTATTATAATAAGGCCTATTTGGAGATCTTGACACATTTTATTGATGTTTTATCCAAAATTGATGAATTATTTTGCTATTATTAGCTCTTCAAAAATTTTTATTTTCCATCTCATTTTCGAAATACTCTTTTCACAATTTGTTTTGTAGTTGTTGCAATAGCCCTTTTTTAATGATATGGTGAGAACCCAACTCTCATTAACAATGAATTATTTGTTTTCTCCTCATATTACTAAGTGAAAGCAAGGCACTCATTTTGTGAAATTTCATACCTTAGCACATTCTTCATGGCATCATCTTCTTTCTTTTTCTTCACAATATTTTGTTTGTCGTATAGTTGTTGCAATAGTCCCTTTTTAATGATATGGTGAAAACCAAATTGTCATAACGAATGAAGTCTTTAGTATCTCCTCATATCACCAAGTGAAAATAAGGAACTCATTTTTTTGAAGTGTCATACCTTAGCACCTTCTTCATGGCATTAGTTTCTTTCTTTTCTTCACAATATTTCTCAATTCCAAGATGCGCCGCCCTTCCAAAATGGAAAGGAATAATATAAAAGGGTTGTGCTTCCCCAACAATAATAAAATACTTGAGCCCCACAAGTTGTCACAACATAGTATGGGCAACCCTTCATCATTATTATTCACAAGTATCATCAATGCATCTTTGTTGATTAATCTACTTTCATTATGGTTGTCCTTTCAATGAGGAAATATATATGTCTCGAAGTTTTTCCTTGATTCTAACCATCCCCAATTGTCCTCCAAGGTCTTCAAAAGTGTTGTTGTGATATGAATAGTGGTTCCTCTATTCATTCATATGTTTTGGTTAGGCACACGCTCAAAATTAAATTTTTGTAGCAAAATTTCCAATGCAACAAGGGGTTAGAACAGTGTAAACTGATCACTAACACACTTGTGCAACCCACCAATAAAGAGAATAAAACTTAAGTCTGAATTTGTCTCATTTGGCATTAGATCATTCAATTCAATCTTTCAAGTATGAATTCTTTAGCATTATGCTATACCATTGGTGAATGATGGATATTGTAGATGGAAATCATAATATCCTAACCAACATCCAACTTATAACCTCGAGGAAAAATATCATACTCTTGAGCTCGTCTAATCAATAATTAGTACAATCTACATATACAGGTGGGTGAGTTTAAAGTTGTATTGACTCAATTATGCAATGAGTCAAGTACTTGAGCTCCTTGATGTATGCAAATTTTGGCTTCCTTGAATGGAGGACTCTATCAACATCTTCTTGTGCTTTTCAAAACTAGTGGAATACCATTTAACAAACCCTCGCTACCCCCCCACATTATTGATTGAGCACTTTGGGGAGGCAAAAATGAACTGGGACTATCTATCCATTCTTCACTACATTGAAACATTTCTCAACTGCTAAATAGCAATGAATTTTTTTATAGCCTTGGCTATGTCATTGTTTCCCTTTCCTTCTGTCAAGTTTTTTGTATCATCATTCATAAGAAGAGATTCACCTAAAACCTTGATATAGTTTCTATCATCTTCTTTTGGAGGAGGGACAAAGAAATGAACGCAGACCCTCTACCAATCATGAAGAACAACCTTTGCAATAGTCATTAGGTCAAGCTCTCCACCCTTCAAAAGATTTGCGATATCTTGCATAAATGATAGAGGAAGCCATTGCCATATGTCCAGTCCTACAATTTATAGGTGCTTTAGGTTTGTTATTGCTTGATAACTACTTATTAATTCAATTACTTATTTGTATGGATTTTAATTAGTCTAGTTATGTGAATTATTTATGTAACATGATCATTCATTGTTAGCTCATATTTATTCTTTTTTTTAACATGAGTATTTATATCATTTACTTTTCTCAAATAATTATTTATTGAGAGAGTATTTGTGTTCACTGTTATCGAACTGCACAAATTATTTCTATAGCTTGGGAACTCTTCTTAAAATCACGTATCCAATCTCCATCATCATTTATGTTCTCAATTAATATATAAGAACTGTTTCTTATTTCAATTTAGAGAGTTAGCTTTTAGATTTAGGATAGAAAATAGTTCTTTTTATTTTTCGCATATTAATATAGGTTGTATTTAGCTTTAGTAAATCATATTGCAAATTCTCCTTATGAGGAGAAATTCATTTAGAGGCAATCAAGCCCTCTTACAGGTGAGTTCCACCATTCGAAATGAGAAATATTATGATTGGGACTCTCATTGGGTGGTATCTCCTTTGTTGCATACATAACACTATTCCAACACCTTTTCCACCCTACAAACATTTAGTAGGATATTTCTGGCTGACAAAAAATTGGTGCTAGGAGGGAAACCTGACGAGATGGCCCTTTGGATCTTGGTATTTAAAAAAAAAAAAATTGAATGGCTTCTTCCCAAATCCCTATTTGGAGTTGTATTTCTAAATGAGAATTTTGCAATACTCCAATAAAGATAGTTAAATACTTGTCAAAAAATAGATTTGATGGTAAGGTTGAAAGAACTGCAGTTGAATATGTTTTTCAATTTATTCAAAATTGTAGTTCTTGTGATATTGTTCATAAAGGTGTCATGTGCATTATTTTCACTCTCACTTCATACGTTGAGCTAAGAAAGGTGTCAATATTTGTCGGTTGTTGCAATACGCACATGGGAACAATTTGTAAGTGAATTCCTTCATGCATTTCAAAATTATGACTACGAGGATTTATGTTTGGAACTTGAAACCTTACGTAGGTTGGAAGGTGAATTTGTCGTAGACTTTCTTATTAGATTTAAATTAATCTATCTTGAATTTACATAGACTTTAAAAAATGGTTTATTCACCTTTGTTCTCTTCCTTATATACATAATACTATAATGAATTTGAAGATCATTCTTTTTTAAGTGTAAATGCTATCGTAGATATTAGAAGTGATTCTTTTGATTCTATTAATGTCATTGATGATGTTGTTGAAATAGATAGTATAGAACTTGTTAATGAACAGTTTGAGGAAGGTATAGATACCTTCAATAAAATCAACCCCACTTCTAATATTATTTCAGACCTAAATAATGATGATGATTATCTCAATAGAAAATCATTAGTCATATATGTTCTAACAATCATTATTCTTTATATCTTAGCTTGTTTAATGATTCTTTTCCATGTCGTATTTACTCTTTCCATGTGATAGTCCCTTCCTGTATAACTCCACTTCCAGAAGAAGAAGGAACTATTACAAATCTTAGTAGTTTTCGAGTTTCCAGCAATCAAGATCGGAATAAAGAAACAATAAAGAATTAATTTGTAGATAATTCTTGTGAATCTCGTGCATGTATATTTGATTTATCTTTTGGTTCTAATTTATCTTTTATGAGGAAAGATGGTGAAATCATTTATGATGGGCCTTTGGAGATTAATGATACTGAGGTACTTCACCCTTTGGCGAAGGTTATGTCAAGCTATCATGTTCTCAATTCCCAAAACAAAGGTTATGTCAAGCTATCATGTTCTCAATTCCCAAAATAAGCTGGGAATCCCATTTTGTGAATAGCATTTCTTTATGAGATTCATTCATTCTGGGCAATTCCGCTCTTTTTCCTTCATCTAATTTTTGCCAACTCAAAAAGTCAGAAACCTTTTTTAAAATTAAATCATAATCAAGTCATAAGTCTATGGCTTGATTTATAATGATATCGTTCTTTTCACAATGGGAATTCCATTGCGAGATCTTTTGGCAGAGTGTTTCTTCCTATTGCAAGAGTTGGGAATTCAGAGCAAGTGCTTCTATGATAAATTCTTCAATCTTATGATCATCCTTATGCAGTCCTATCATGGTCTGTAACTGTTCTTCCTTATTGGACAAAATGCTTTGATAATCCAATTGCATTTTTTGGAAGTCTTGTTGGAGTTTTCTCAGTTGTATCTCTGCTTCTTGACTTATGTTGGCTGCTGTAGTTTCTATTCCAAAAATAGGATCTTATCCTCATTTTCTTTTAATAGCATTTGAACATCAGTTGTCTTATCAATTGTTGCAGAAGCATATTCCCCTACGATCTGAGAGAGTCTAGTTAGGTTTTTCGATGGGTCTGTAGTTGGGTCTTTCCACAAAACATCTAAAGGTTCAGCCTCTGGAGAGAGCATGCCATCTATTTTTCTTTTCTTCCTTTGCCTCTTGACGACAGCCTTATGTTGTGGGCTATAAAATACATCTAGAGGAGGAATATGCTCTATTTTTAGTACAATTTCAGATAACGGAGCAACAAGAATATGCTCTGTCTCTTGAGTATTGGTAGCCCCTTCCACCACCATTTGTGTGGTTGTCTCTCCTAGGTTTGTCAGTGGCTATGTGCTCTGTTCCTTGGTATTGATTAACTCATTAAAATTCTCCCATTCCTTTTCTAGGTCCACTATAATTGGCTTTGTTGGCTTTAGAAGGGAAGTGGGAGTTTTGAGTTTGTTCCGGAGACAAAATCTGCTAATCAGGCTTCTCTGTAGATTGAACTGTATCTTTAATTGACCCTTCACTTCTGTTGTGTTCACTTTTGTACTGCTCATCGGACTTTTCAATCAATTCTTTTTGGGAATTAGATTTAGACTTCTCTTCTTTTGAACTCCCACTTATGCTAATGCTGGGAGTGGGCTCCCGTATTGGTTCAATACGCAATTTGTCCAATGGGACCTTCTTTAACCTCTGTTCTCTGTAATTGTTAAACTTTTGAAGTTTTTCTTGATCAAACTGAATTTATGCCATATATAAGACTTCTCTAAAATTGTGCTTCTGTAGAAAGACATCATCAAAGGAATCTTCTTCATTAGTAAACACTTTTATTTCACCGTTGTAATAAAATTCTTTACAACATCAAAGGGATCATATTTCCTCCTTGGGAACTTGGGTAGCTATAAACATAACATATTATCAACCTCTTTAAAAGTATGCCCTAAATCAAATAATGTAAAAGCCCCGCAGGCTACAGGGAATTAATGCCAAATGGCCTTTTTAGAATCTTTGAGCACTTTGCTTATTCCCCCAACACCACAGGTCTGGCAAGCTATCTCTCTGGCCATTAGTTTGTCGGAGACACACAAAGGTAGTACGTGAGGCAAGGAAATGCTACCAAACACCCTGATGTATGTGAATAGTTCCTCTGCGAACCACCTTCCCATAGGGAGAATGTCAACTTCAGCTTCTGGGGAGAATCTTGGGGCATCTCTGTTATAGAGTATTCTATGAATAGGGAGCATTACTCCATGACAAATCTTGTAGAAATGTGGGATGAAATTGGATTTCCACAATTATTTGTGATAAACCTGAATAGGAAGAGGGTTATGTACTGTCCATTTCCACACCATGATAGGAAAATCGGAGACAAAACAAATGGCGTCCATGATGTAGGCACTTAAAAAGAATGGAGGGTAAACCCTCTGAGCAAAAATTCTTTTAGTTCGATATCCTAAAATAGCAGAGGCTAAATTATCTAATAAAATCTAGGCCCACTCCATTATGGTGGCATTAGTGGCCGCATCCAATAAAGGAAACCATTCTGATGAAAACTTGTTGATATCTGGCTTCCTGAATAGTCTACATAACATTGCAGTAGCGAAACAATAAGGAGAACAGAGAGAGCTAGTGGTGTACATACTGTTTTTGTCCTTCTTTAGTGGTTCCTCCCTGGCAGACCAGTTTTTTGTGCAATCCACCAAATATTCATTCTCTTTGGCGAATATTTCTACAAATTACTTGTTGTCGAAAGCCTAAGGTTCTGGCAAGTGGTACAAGCGCCTCAAATTGCTTGGGGTAAATGACCCCAGGACTAGTTGATTGGTTGTCTTGAACTCTCTATCAGATATATCTGCATAATGAATAACCCATTTAACCATATCAGTGTAGGGAAGTATCTTCGGCCTTGCTGCAATACGATGTAGAAACGAGCATGCAAGCTCAGTTAGGGATGCTTCGGAGGAATCGCATCCATCTGCCGTAACTGTAACCTTCATAATCCTCAGGTTTTCCTCTTCTAACAATCTATACATGGATTCCTAGGTAGATATCCTTGCTTCTCTGGTACAAGTGGTGTTTGTAAATAACAGAGTCATTTCTAACTTCTCAGCTATAGGAGCTTTGCCTTTCTTTCCCACTACGCTTTGTGTGTTGCTCTGCGTACTACTCTTGAAAATTGCAAGCAGAGAACAAAGATACGATAAGGATGATAGTGAATAACGAACAAAATAAGGTGACAGGAAAGCTTTTAATTCTTTAAATCATATCAAAGATATCACCTTGTGTGAGATGGTCCTTTTATCCTAATTCAAATCATTTTTAATAAATAACCATCAATGGACCGTTAAGGTAAAATTTAATGGTCATAATGTTTGCATCGAACGACGGAAAGTACTCTCATTGAAGCCTGAACCCTTAGATTTGTGATAAAGCGATTTTGTGATTTGCTTCGCAATATCGCAAATTGCGATATCACAAAACATATTGTTTATTAACAACCATTGTGTCGTCAAGCAGGTGCAAGATGTGATTTTGCGAGAAGCTTTATCACATTTCGCAATATTTGGGCGTTTCACATTAAGTGGTGCTGCAGAATTTAAAATATGCGATATACGATGGAGTGGTAAGGCCTTAGGTCTCGCATTTTCGCAGATCGCGTTTTCAAGGAGTTCTTTATATAAGAGATGCCCACCATGACCCTTTTTGCGATGCGATACTATTATTTGAAGAGTGGGTTTTGGAAAAGGTTTTTAACTATTAATTAAGAATTTCCGCTATTAAAGCTTTTCTTGGGTTTTATGGTCATTTAGCACTTGGGTATGGAAAAGGTAAATTCACCCGTTTGGAAAGTTTTTCTTTGATACCCTATTTTATTTTAAACAAAAAACATTATTAAGGGCTAAGTTTTTATTTTTTGAAAGGGTCCCCATTTATTAATGTTATTGCTAACGCTAATAAAAAGGGGGGTTGTTGATGGTCACAACATCACCCTAGAAGCTTTCTTCCCATTTTACGATGCAAACATTTATGAGCATTAAAGCTAAGGGATAACGAATCATTAGTGGGAATTTAGTAAGAAATCACTGCATTTAGTGTGAAAAGCCATTTGGCATGACATGATATCTTCTTACGTGCGTTCAAATAAAACTCCTTTTATCACCTTTACAAGCTATCTACATTATTTCATTTTGCGTTCATCTTTGTGTATCCGATAGTTGTTGTTCTTCACTTTCAGGAAAAGTCCATAGAGAAAAGCGTTGAGAACAATGGTGAAGAAAGGCAAGGCAGATGCCTCTGATAAATCAGAAATGACTCCTTTACTTACAAATACTACATGCAACAGAGAGGGAGGAACCTCTACATGGCAGGTTATGTATAACATACTGGAGGAGGAGCAACCAAGGATTATGGAAACCAAAATTACAGTTGACGGATGTGATTCCTCAGATGCTTCCATGTTAGAGACAGCATGCTCATTTTTGCACCACATAGCCACGCGCCCGAAGGTAATCCCTTATACCAACATGGTTAAATGGGTTATTAATGAAGTCAACATCTCAGATAGAGAACTCAAGTCCAGAAGCCAAGAGGTCATGGGATCTTTTACCCCAGATAACCTATGGCTTATGTATCACCTACCAGAGCCACAAGTCATCTACAACATGTAGTTTATGTAGAAGTTTGCAAAAGAGAATGACGACCTAGAAGACTGCACCCGGGCCTAGTTGAATAATGAGGAAAAAATCAAGAAAGACAAGAACGGCATGTACACTACTTTGACTATTTGTCCCCCTTATAGTTTTGCAGTGGCCATGTTATGTAGACTATTTGGCAGACCCGATAGTGCTAAGTTACCCCCAGAGTGGTTGTCGTTAATAGATGCAGCTATTAACACAACTGTAATGAATTGGGCACAAATTTTTTCTGACAATTGAGCAAAGGCAATCATTGAGTATAGAAGGAGAAGAAGTGTTGCTTCGAGGGTTTACCCTCCAATTTTTATGAGCACCTATGTTATGGATGCTATTTGTTTTAGCTCAAAATTCCCTATCATGGGATGGAAATGGAATGTTTGAAATCCACTTCCCACTCACATATACCACAAGGACATGTGGGAATCCAATTTTCAACCACATTTTTTCAAGATTTGTCATGGATTTATGCTCCCTATTCACAAGTAGATTTATAAGTGAGATGCCCCTAGGTTTTCCCAAGAATCTGAAGTTGACATCCTCTCAGTGGCCAAATGGTTCAAGGAGGAAAAATTTACATATATCAGGGTTTTTGGCAGCATCACCTTCCCCCATGTCCTCCCATACTATGTTCCAGATAAATTGATGGCTAGAGAGATAGCCTATCAAACATCTAGTGAGGGAGGAATGAGCAAGACACTAAAAGAATAAAAAAAGGCCGTTTGGCCTACATTCCCTATACAATGCGGAGAATTTACATTACATGACCTAGGGCATGCATTCAGAGAATCAGAGAACATTCTATCTCTGTGATTACCTAAATTCCCTAGACGATAGTATGACCCATTCAGTACTGTCAAAAATTTCACCAGTCTAGTGAAAATAAAAGTATTCAGTAATGAGGAGGGTGTTTTTGATGACATATTTTTGCAAAAAAATACCTTCACAAGAGGTGAAGCATATGGAGCAACTGCTTTTTGACCGTGAAGATCTTGAAAAAATTTACAGTTATAGAGAAAGGAGGTTAGCAAAGGTCCCATTGGACCAATTATTGATTGAACCAATAAGAGAGCCTACTCCCAGTGTGACTATAGAAGGTGACTCCAAAGAAAATTCTAAGACCAATTCTGGAGCAGAATCTCAAGAGAAATCTGCCAGGGAATCACAACAGTCATCGCAAAATGGGAAAAGCAGAAGTATGGAGTTAGTAAAGGATACATCCCAATCTACACAGAAGATAGCTGAGGAAACTATAGCTTGCAAGCAGGCTGAAATCCCTACTACCTCCGCGCAGCCAATAAAACCCCTGGTAATTGATTTAGAGGAAGAGTGGGACAATTTTAATAAAAGTCTCAACGCAGAGGAACAGGCGCCAAAGTTGCAAACTCCACAACAGAAAACAACTCTAGAAATTACAGTGGAAGAGACTGCAAATACACAAGAGGTAGAGCACATCCCTATACCCCCACTTCCGAAATATTTTTGATAATTGAAGAAATTCCCCTTTTAGATGTATTTTATAGCCCACAGCATAAGGCTCTGGTGAAAAGGAAAAGAAAGAAAAGGAAATTGGACTCTACATCTGCTATTACCCCTGAAAATGAACCAATGGATGTTCTACAGAAAGACTCACTCGTTGACCCATCCGATAACCTTATTAGACTCTCACATTTTGCAGGTGCTTACACTACAATGACCATAGACAAAGAAATAGAAGTACAAATGTTGCTTAGAGAAAAAGAAGATAAAATAACATTGCTTGAGCAACAATTACAGCAAGCAAAATCTAACCAACAGGGAGAGACACAATTGGCTAAGCTACAACAGGTATTCAAACAGATACAAATAGAACATCAAACCAGCTTAGCTGAGAAAGAAGCACGGGTGCAGGAAATAACTGATCTATGTAAAGACGATCCAAAAATTGATCAGTTTGTTACTAAACAACTTGGTCTTAACTCCTAGTTGATGCACCAGAAAGAATTATTGTGCCAGAAGATTTCATAGTGGAAACCTTATTGCGAAACAAGTGATAAACTGACAAGTCAAGTCATATAAATGAGACTTGAATATGATGAGATCCTTAAAAAGGTCTTTGATTTCATCATCTGGCAGAATATAAAGGATGGGAGAAAATCCGACCTTCCTAAGCTAGAAGAAATGCATAAAGAAAACCTATTTACGAGCTGGGATTCTTGGCTTAAAGAAGAAGAAAAGGCAACAACAGACGCGACGGTAGCAGCAAACAATGTCATAGGAAATATCAATGAAAACTTAAATAGTGCCAATCTTGTGGCAGAGTCCATTCTAGGTTTCCTTCATGATGCAAAACAGCTTGAACAACAATCAAAATAGGTAGCGGAAGAAAAAACAAAAGTGATAAGGAAAACGACCAGGTTAAACTGGGAGGCATATTGGAAACATTTGGTAAAACCTCACAGCCAATGGATGACCTTGCGATGCTCAAACACTCTTCAAAACATGCACTTTTGTCCCTTTGAGGAAGTTTGGTGAAATTAATGGAACATGATTTATTTTCTATATGATTTAGCATCTTCTACTGAAATTTCACTTTTGTACCCTTAGATGGTTTTGAATGGACTGAAGATAGATCAATATTATTGAAACACATGAGTAGGATGTATTATAAATGATACTTTTATCTCGTAGTCCTTTTTACTTATGTATTAAGCAATGATTACTTTTTGAATTGTTTATGGATGAAAGTCTGAATTTTAATTGCCACTATTGTACTTCTGGATGATGATGATCTTTATTTTATGTTGAATATATGAATAATTCCTTATGTGATATATCCTTCACAATCGTTTCAGCTAACTTTTTATACGAAATGATTATTGTTAAAATTGATTCACTTCTCATTGCAATTGAATGATCTTTATTACCAATTACTTTAAGATATTATTGTAGATTGCATACATCAATTTAATCCCGGGTATATTTATAATTAGATAGTGCTTAAATTAGGATAAAATGCATGTGATTGTTAGTTTAGATTAGATTACTTTTAGCTTGAACGTTACTTTAAAACATCACATATCACCCCATTAGCACAAGCATTAAATAGATTGGGAAATTGGTCCCATTATCCCGAGTCGGAGCCACTACTCCAAACACAAAAGGAGCTGCCAACCAAGGTCCAGACCAGGTGGTTTTCCCCCATGTTGAGGCAACAATTTTCGAGGCTTTCAATAGATCACAATATTGTTATCCTAGAAAAAGTATATTTTAGCTTAATCAACTAAAGAAAATAAATACAATTGCAATTCTTTTTTTATGCAGGAGCATTCAACCCAAGATAAAATCATTGTAATTAAGTAGACATAGGGGGTCATGTATTTTAAGGAAGTTGGATTCCTAAGTGATGAATTAATGTAATATTTAGGCTTTTGAGTGCATATAATAGGAATTAATTAGATAATGTGAGATGTTTTGTAAATGATCTCAAATAAATGAGAACATGAGTGGTTAATAAAGACAAAAGAGTTAAAAGTCAATTAGGACTCTTAAAATAGTTCCATGATTTGAGGAACAAGATAGAGCTCTTAGGAATTAAATGGAGATTAGAAGTAGACATGGAGGATAGAGGACATCTAGGATTCAGTTCAATAGATTTAGGAATCGAACCAGAATTAGTTCAAAGAACCTTTCTGATATAAATGTAAGCTACGGGCAGAGTGAAAGGAGGAGGCCACTAATAGTTGAAGATCGGGCCTATGAGAGATAGAGAGTCTCGAATGTAATCAATTTTTCATATTTATATACAAAGGTTCATTTTGGTACTGTGTAAATGTGTGAAATGAGTGTGTAATGATTGATTATGCTTGAATTCATAGGTTCTATAACAGAGATTGCAGGCAGAGTTCTGAAGAAATACGCAGAGGAGAAGAACAATTCAAAGGAATCATAAGGGATCACTGAATCCACTTGGATGATCAGAGTGAAGCTTTGAAGAGAAGGTGATGTAAGAATTTGCAGAAGACAAGCTCAGGAAGAGTGCGCAATGAAATAGCAGAAGACCCAAAACCTTTGAAGAAAACCGAACCACAAAGGGAAATTGAAGAAATAGCGTAAAAACATAAGTAAACAGAGTAGTGGAGAAGTGAAGTATGGTTGCACAGCAACCATTGGATCTTTAAGTTCAATGGTAGAGATCAAATCGGAACTAGAAGGTCACATCGCAATCATCCAAAGGGAAGAATGAACCTTGGGCAAAGGAAAAAGTGATTTACGATTTGGTAGCCAGACCCGAAACCTTATCAAACGTAACCGATAATCTTATCGAGTTTGTAAGGCATATTGGATCGACGGTTTCAAGTGGAAGAGGTTGAACAGTAGATATGCCGATACGCCGATAGCGATAAAGTGCCGATCGATGATCAGATCAGCGTTGTGAATGGTTGGAAGGTATGAATCTGATGGAGTTATAATGGTGAGTATATAATATTTGAGATCCGCTATAGGTGTGTTCGGAGTGGTCTTCCCTTGTATTCCTTTGTATTGTGTTAAAGTGTTGTTCCCAATTCTTTTAAGACTAAAGCGTTATTCAAACGCTTCCGATAGCCGCATATCGAAGGGGAAGGGGTGATGAGGCACATATGTAATGTAACCACGGAAGAGCCGATACCTGATTGCGATAAAGGTGAAACCTTGAAAAAAAGTGCAAAGGCCATACCAAGGTGGAAAAAGGTAAGTCTATGAATGTTTTGTGGTTATTTCCTTTGTAAAGGGTTATAAAGGGAAATGGCGCTGATGAGAAGGTTTACACGTTAAAACATATTTAACCAATGTTAAGAGAGGGGAAAGGTTGCATATGTGTGGTATAAGGGTTAATGAAGGTTATGAAGGGTTTTAAAGTCCTGATAGGAAGGATTTAACGAAAGGCTTTAATAAAGTCTTCTATGAAGGCTCGAGGGTTGATAATAGTCCCGATAAGTATATATGGGCTAGGGGTTAGCCAATGTTGGGTTTTTATAAATCATTCTACATAGCCATGTATTAATGGGGCCTTAACCATTAGAGGTTGAATATTTTGAATTGATGGTGAGTTCAAATACCTGGGACTAATGTGGGGGTAACCCTCCATCATTTGGTATCAGAGCATAATTGTAATCAGAGCGGGGAAATATTTCCTATTGAAAGGAGTGTACACACAGAAGTAGGTAATGTGCATAAGTTAAATGATGAATGATAGAGGTTACAATAGAAGATTCTGGGGAACTTTTGGAGTTCTTGGGAGATTTTAGTAGTTCCAGCAGAGGCTTGGAGTAGACAGGAACAGAGGATTCCTTGAAGAAAAGTGAGAGCAAGATTGCTTAGTACAAGTTTTGAAGGAAACAGGGCTTGGAGACCAAACAAAGGGCAATCAATTCAAAGTACAAAATAATGGGAGAACAAGATCATACATAGATCTTGGAGGTAAGATGGTGTGTTTTGTTTCAAACTGAAATTGAATATTGTGGTTGCAGATGAAGCATCTCAACAAAGGATAGCAAGAAAATCTGTGAGAGGAGAACCAAATGTGTTCTTGAAGGCAGAGTAAGGAAAACACTTTGAAGGTGAAGTAGTAGTGAACCTGAAAAAATCCAACAAGAGATTGGACAGAGAGGATAGCTGAAGTGTTCTCAAGGGAGAGTGAGAGATTGCAGAAGTCTAGAAGGAGCGAAAGTGTTGCTCAAGAGGAGGTTCCAGACAGAGGACCTGTGCTTACAAAAAGGCTGAGTGAGGAGAGCTTAGTGAGGTAAGATTGCAGCGAGGAGGACTTGTTGTTGCAAAGGCTTTAATGCAGCTCATAGTGAATGAGTGAGGAGCTCATGAAGGAAGAGGAGAAGAAGATGACTACTAATAGTCATAGCAGAGGTTCAGAGAGAAGCCACAACTGAAGAAAGATGAAGAAAGAGGATGCCAAGGCAAATGGAAAGAGGATGAGTCAAGAGGAAATTGACAAAGAGATTTCAGAGTTAATAGAACAACTCAATGCATTAAGGAGAATACTTGAGGAAAGCCAAAGACTAGGTTGGGTCTTAAGGGAGAATCCAGTGAAGTGGCATAAATTGCAGAGAAAGCTACAACAGAGACAAGTAAGGTGGCTGATGGAAAAACTCAAGAAAGTTGAGTTAGAAATGGAAGAGTCCATTTGTGAACCAGAATAGGGAGAAATTTTGGGAGAAAGTGAAGACTACATTGAAGATAAAGAATGGAGATCAAGTGAAGATCTCTTGGACTATTGGGATAGTTCAAAACAACATGAGGAGATGATGACTGAAGATGAAGAGTTGAATACTGAAACTTCAAGTGAGGCCAAAGGGTCACATGGTTTTAAATCTGAAAATTTGTGTATGTTTGTAGGTGAAACATGTAAAGAAGGAAAATTTGTTGATATTGTCATAAAGGAGGAAGAAGACAAGCAGAATCTAAATTCTGTTCTAGAAGAAGATGTGATAGATAGTTCTCATATACAGTTGGAGAAAGATATCAAGAAACCAAGTGAAGGGCTTGAGGATATTGAAGAAGAGACCATCGAAGAATTTCTGAGTCATAAAGAGAACTTGGAACAACAAGGAGACCTGATGACTAAAGCATCAAGTGAGACCACAAGGTCTTATGTTTTTAAAACTGATAGTTTTTGTATGATGACAGATATTGCAGGAGAAAATCAACATTTTGAAGATATCTTCAGAGTAGATGAAGATCTAGAAGTAAAAGGTGACAAAGAAAACTTCTCAGAAGAATAAGAATTTGACTACATACAAAAGAAAAAGTCTATGGATGAGTCTAAAGAAGTTTTCATAGAGATGAAGAATCAAGATCTTATTGTGATGAAGAATGAAGGAATACTGTCTCAGAAAGGTAATCAAATGAGTTTGATTAATGTTATTGATGAAAACCAAATACAGGAGAATGTTAATGCAGATGGTGAGATAAGGATAACTCTGGGAGAAGAGTTACAAAGGGACAACAAGGCAAGATGTACCGAAGAAAAAGAGACTATGTTAGTTGAAAACATAGTAAAGGATCATCAATTCACCATGATGATAGACAAAGTGGAAATAGTCGTGGAAGCTGTTGAGACAGACAGAAAAAGAGAAAGACATCTACTGAAAGATGTTAAGGAAGAAGAAGACAAAAGACTTCGCAAAGAAAAACAGGACATATGATGATTTATCAATAAAAAAGGAAGGTACGGAGAATTGTGTAAAATTTCCAAAATCTACTCCAATTGAAATTATTGAGTTATATAGAAAATTATATTCTCAAAGAAGAGAGTTGGAAAAATAGAGAATAGATGTTCAAGATAGGCTGCTGAAAAAGGGAGACAAAAAAATTGTCATGAATTACAATCATAAGAAAAAGGAGATGCATATGAAAGTTCAGTAGATTGAAACTGCAAAGGAACGAGTTCACTACGGTGAACAAGAGCAAGAAGACATCATTAGAGCAGATGATGTGGAAGAGAGACTAGTTGACAGTCTCATGAGTTCTTTTGAGAATTCAAAACAACATACTAATGTGCTGACAGAGGAGAAAAAAATAGAGCAACAAAATGAATTGTTGCCAAAGGAAGATAAGGCACAGAAGTCTTATGGTTTTTATTTTAACAAGTATTTTGTGAGTTCAGGTTTAGTTGTAGATTCTGGAGGAGATTTGGCACAGATGATCAACCAAATAAATATGAAAGAAGAAGAATTTGTGGAAGAATTAAATCCATTGAACATAGATACTCGATTGTTGGACAGTCGTGATTTAGTGCAGACAGAAATAATCATGAAAGAGGGTAAGGATGAAAGGGAGACAGTCAGCATAGGAGTTACAACAAAAGTTGAAGTAAGAGTAAGCAAAGCAAAAGTTGGAAAAATACCAAAAGAAGAAGAAAAAGTAAACCAGCAGCTACAAAGAGAAAGTAACTAGCAACAGTTTAAAGAATTAGTGGAAAGTAGCAGCAACCTGAAACAAAGAGAAGGAGGCATAAGTAAAAAGCAGAAAATGGACCAGTCCAAGGATGTACTGGATATAGAAATTGAAGAGATGTGGTAGTTGATGATGAAGCAGTCCAAATGAAGGAAAATGGTAGCAGCAGGAAGCATGATCAATCAGAGTTTGAACCTAATTGACAAGAAGAAGAAAATGGAGTAGAAGACAACAAAAATACAACACAAACAAATGTACAAGGCATTTGGGTAGTTACAAAACAAAGTATGGGATCTAGGAAGACAAAGACTAGAAGACACATGATCAGGAGATCATGAATATTTTCTACTTTGGGAGTCTGATGCAAGAGCATTCAACCCAAGAGAAAATCATTGTAATTAAGTAGACATAGTCAGTCATGTATTTCAAGGAATTTGGATTCTTAAGTGATGAATTAATGTAATATTTAGGCTTTTGAGTGCATAGAATAGGAATTAATTAGATAATGTGAGATGTTTTGTAAATGCTCTCAAATAAATGAGAACATGAGTGGTTAATAAAGACAAAAGAGTTAAAAGTCAATTAGGACTCTTAAAATAGTTCCATGATTCGAGGAACGAGAGAGAGCTCTTAGAAACTAAATGGAGATTAGAAGTGGACATAGAAGATATAGGACATCTAGGATTTAGTTTGGTAGATTTAGGAATCGATCCAGAATTAGTTCAAAGAACCTTTCTGATATAAATGTAAGCGATGGACAGAGTGAAAGGAGGAGGCCGCTGATAGTTGAAGATCAGGCCTATGAGAGATAGAGAGTCTCGAATGTAATCAATTTTTCATATTTATATACATAGGTTCATTTTGGTACCGTGTAAATGTGTGAAATAAGTGTGTAATGATTGATTATGCTTGAATTCATAGGTTTTGTAATAGAGGTTGCAGGTAGAGTTTTGAAGACATATGTAGAGGAGAAGAACAATTCGGAGGAATCATAAGGGATCATTGAATCCACTTGGATGATCATAGTGAAGCTCTGAAGAGAAGGTGATGTAAGAATTCGTAGAAGACAAGCTCAGGAAGAGTGCGTAGTGAAATAGTAAAAGACCCAGAACCTTTGAAGAAAACTGAACCACACAGGGAAATTGAAGAAATAGCATAAAAACATAAGTAAATAGAGTAGTGGAGAAGTGAAGTATGGTTGCACAACAACCATTGGATCTTTAAGATCAACAGTTGGGATCAAATTAGAACTAGAAGGTCGCATCACAATCACCCAAAGGGAAGAATGAACCTTGGGCAAAGGAAAAAGTGATTTGTGATTTGGTAGTTGGATCCGAAACCTTATCAAACATAATCGATAATCTTATTAGGTTCGTAAGGCATATCAGATCGGTAGTTTCAAGTGGAAGAGGTCAAACAGTAGATATGTCGATAGCGATAAAGCGTTGATCAGAGATCAGAGGTCGAGGCAATCGGAGCAGCGCTATGAATGGTTGGAAGGTGCAGACCTGATGGAGTTATAGTGGTGAGTATATAATATTTGAGATCTGCTATAGGTGTGTTCAGAGTGGTCTTCCCTTGTATTCCTTTGTATTGTGTTAAAGTGTTGTGCCCAAGTATTTTAAGACTAAAGCATTATTCAAACACTTCTGATAGTCACATATCAGAGGGGAAGGGGTGATGAGGTAGATATGTAATGTGATCGTGGAAGAGCCGATACCCGATTGTGATAAAGGTGAAACCTCGAAAAATGTGCGGAGACCGTACCAAAGTGGAAAAAGGTAAGTTTATGAATGTTTTGTGGTTATTTCCTCTGTAAAGGGTTATAAAGGGAAATGGCGCCGATGATAAGGTTTATACATTAAAACATATTTAACCAATGTTAAGAGAGGGAAAAGGTTGCATATGTGTGGTATAAGTGTTAATGAAGGTTATGAAGGGTTTTAAAGTCCCAATAGGAAGAAACGAAAGGCTTTAATAAAGTCTTATATGAAGGCTCGAGGGTTGATAATAGTCCCGATAAGTATATATGGGCTAGGGGGTAGCCTATGTTGGGTTTTTATAAATCATTCCACATAGCCATGGATTAATGGGGCCTTAACAATTAGAGGTTGGAGATTTTGATTCGATGGTGAGTTAAATACCTAGGACTAATGTGTTTATGCATTGTATATTCATACTGTGGGTGTAAGTGGGGGTAACCCTGCATCATTTTTTAAGCAAGATAAGGTTTATATCCAAATCATGTGAAAATACTTAGTAAATTTGGATTCCCTTCATGATTATCCGCTCATAGATTAGTTGTAAATGAACATGGGATCAGGTAAAGTGATTATTGCTCCTTAAGATGTTCCTAGTTGGGGAACTATGCCAAGGCATCTGCAAACCTCTTTTGGTGTGAGATATCCCTTAGACTAGAGCGTCTCCCTTAGTGAATTATCCACCCTTTTTCACCACCGTAGAAACTCACATCATTAAGGTCAAGGTGCCATATTTTGAGTGAAAGCGATGATAAACAAGGTTGAGGACAAATGGAAATAGACTAGGATAAAAGATTGTAAGCCATTCAAACCATATGCTTATCCATTAGGCATGGAGTCTCATGTAGCATAGAATAAAATCCAATAACAAAAAGTGGAAGAAAGGAGAATAACAATTTATCTTGGGCTTAACAATAAAGAAACCCTTTCAAGCCTAAAGTGAATTGTTGGGTATAATAAATGAATCCAATGTGAAATGCTAGATATTAGCATGATTCACTAATTCATCCATAAACACTCTTAAAAGTAATTTTCAAGTATATAATGAAGATATGCATACATAGTGGAAATAACACCAAATTGTTTCCTTCAAGTCTTGTAAACTAGCTGCAAATTATAACGATAAAGCAATAACAAAGATGACATTCAAAGAAGCTTAACACAAGAAAAATGAAGAAAACGAGGCTATACATGAACAAGGGTTGAATCCAATGGGTGATTCCTTTGATTGGATCATTTATGGTGAAAATCCCCTAGGCTTATATTCTAAGAACAAAGTTTTGTTTCTAAGAAAATATAACCACCCCCCCCGCCCCCACTACATTTCTTGAATTGATCATGTTATGTTTCTCACACATTGATCCTTTGCTTGGAATTGTGGAACTATTTTATTATTAGTAGTATTATAATAAGGCCTATTTGGAGATCTTGACACATTTTATTGATGTTTTATCCAAAATTGATGAATTATTTTGCTATTATTAGCTCTTCAAAAATTTTTATTTTCCATCTCATTTTCGAAATACTCTTTTCACAATTTGTTTTGTAGTTGTTGCAATAGCCCTTTTTTAATGATATGGTGAGAACCCAACTCTCATTAACAATGAATTATTTGTTTTCTCCTCATATTACTAAGTGAAAGCAAGGCACTCATTTTGTGAAATTTCATACCTTAGCACATTCTTCATGGCATCATCTTCTTTCTTTTTCTTCACAATATTTTGTTTGTCGTATAGTTGTTGCAATAGTCCCTTTTTAATGATATGGTGAAAACCAAATTGTCATAACGAATGAAGTCTTTAGTATCTCCTCATATCACCAAGTGAAAATAAGGAACTCATTTTTTTGAAGTGTCATACCTTAGCACCTTCTTCATGGCATTAGTTTCTTTCTTTTCTTCACAATATTTCTCAATTCCAAGATGCGCCGCCCTTCCAAAATGGAAAGGAATAATATAAAAGGGTTGTGCTTCCCCAACAATAATAAAATACTTGAGCCCCACAAGTTGTCACAACATAGTATGGGCAACCCTTCATCATTATTATTCACAAGTATCATCAATGCATCTTTGTTGATTAATCTACTTTCATTATGGTTGTCCTTTCAATGAGGAAATATATATGTCTCGAAGTTTTTCCTTGATTCTAACCATCCCCAATTGTCCTCCAAGGTCTTCAAAAGTGTTGTTGTGATATGAATAGTGGTTCCTCTATTCATTCATATGTTTTGGTTAGGCACACGCTCAAAATTAAATTTTTGTAGCAAAATTTCCAATGCAACAAGGGGTTAGAACAGTGTAAACTGATCACTAACACACTTGTGCAACCCACCAATAAAGAGAATAAAACTTAAGTCTGAATTTGTCTCATTTGGCATTAGATCATTCAATTCAATCTTTCAAGTATGAATTCTTTAGCATTATGCTATACCATTGGTGAATGATGGATATTGTAGATGGAAATCATAATATCCTAACCAACATCCAACTTATAACCTCGAGGAAAAATATCATACTCTTGAGCTCGTCTAATCAATAATTAGTACAATCTACATATACAGGTGGGTGAGTTTAAAGTTGTATTGACTCAATTATGCAATGAGTCAAGTACTTGAGCTCCTTGATGTATGCAAATTTTGGCTTCCTTGAATGGAGGACTCTATCAACATCTTCTTGTGCTTTTCAAAACTAGTGGAATACCATTTAACAAACCCTCGCTACCCCCCCACATTATTGATTGAGCACTTTGGGGAGGCAAAAATGAACTGGGACTATCTATCCATTCTTCACTACATTGAAACATTTCTCAACTGCTAAATAGCAATGAATTTTTTTATAGCCTTGGCTATGTCATTGTTTCCCTTTCCTTCTGTCAAGTTTTTTGTATCATCATTCATAAGAAGAGATTCACCTAAAACCTTGATATAGTTTCTATCATCTTCTTTTGGAGGAGGGACAAAGAAATGAACGCAAACCCTCTACCAATCATGAAGAACAACCTTTGCAATAGTCATTAGGTCAAGCTCTCCACCCTTCAAAAGATTTATGATATCTTGCATAAATGATAGAGGAAGCCATTGCCATATGTCCAGTCCTATAGTTTATAGGTGCTTTAGGTTTGTTATTGCTTGATAACTACTTATTAATTCAATTACTTATTTGTATGGATTTTAATTAGTCTAGTTATGTGAATTATTTATGTAACATGATCATTCATTGTTAGCTCATATTTATTCTTTTTTTTAACATGAGTATTTATATCATTTACCTTTCTCAAATAATTATTTATTGAGAGAGTATTTGTGTTAACTGTTATCGAACTGCACAAATTATTTCTATAGCTTGGGAACTCTTCTTAAAATCACATATCCAATCTCCATCATCATTTATGTTCTCAATTAATATATAAGAACTGTTTCTTATTTCAATTTAGAGAGTTAACTTTTAGATTTAGGATAGAAAATAGTTCTTTTTATTTTTCGCATATTAATATAGGTTGTATTTAGCTTTAGTAAATCATATTGCAAATTCTCCTTATCAGGAGAAATTCATTTAGAGGCAATCAAGCCCTCTTACAGGTGAGTTCCACCATTCGAAATGAGAAATATTATGATTGGGACTCTAATTGGGTGGTATCTCCTTTGTTGCATACATAACACTATTCCAACACCTTTTCCACCCTACAAACATTTAGTAGGATATTTCTGGCTGACAAAAAATTGGTGCTAGGAGGGAAACCTGACGAGATGGCCCTTTGGATCTTGGTATTTAAAAAAAAAAAAATTGAATGGCTTCTTCCCAAATCCCTATTTGGAGTTGTATTTCTAAATGAGAATTTTGCAATACTCCAATAAAGATAGTTAAATACTTGTCAAAAAATAGATTTGATGGTAAGGGTGAAAGAACTGCAGTTGAATATGTTTTTCAATTTATTCAAAATTGTAGTTCTTGTGATATTGTTCATAAAGGTGTCATGTGCATTATTTTCACTCTCACTTCATACGTTGAGCTAAGAAAGGTGTCAATATTTGTCGGTTGTTGCAATACGCACATGGGAACAATTTGTAAGTGAATTCCTTCATGCATTTCAAAATTATGACTACGAGGATTTATGTTTGGAACTTGAAACCTACGTAGGTTGGAAGGTGAATTTGTCGTAGACTTTCTTATTAGATTTAAATTAATCTATCTTGAATTTACATAGACTTTAAAAAATGGTTTATTCACCTTTGTTCTCTTCCTTATATACATAATACTATAATGAATTTGAAGATCATTCTTTTTTAAGTGTAAATGCTATCGTAGATATTAGAAGTGATTCTTTTGATTCTATTAATGTCATTGATGATGTTGTTGAAATAGATAGTATAGAACTTGTTAATGAACAGTTTGAGGAAGGTATAGATACCTTCAATAAAATCAACCCCACTTCTAATATTATTTCAGACATAAATAATGATGATGATTATCTCAATAGAAAATCATTAGTCATATATGTTCTAACCATCATTATTCTTTATATCTTAGCTTGTTTAATGATTTTTTTCCATGTCGTATTTACTCTTTCCATGTGATAGTCCCTTCCTGTATAACTCCACTTCCAGAAGAAGAAGGAACTATTACAAATCTGAGTAGTTTTCGAGTTTCCAGCAATCAAGATCGAAATAAAGAAACAATAAAGAATTAATTTGTAGATAATTCTTGTGAATCTCGTGCATGTATATTTGATTTATCTTTTGGTTCTAATTTATCTTTTATGAGGAAAGATGGTGAAATCATTTATGATGGGCCTTTGGAGATTAATGATACTGAGGTACTTCACCCTTTGGCGAAGGTTATGTCAAGCTATCATGTTCTCAATTCCCAAAATAAATTTATAGTGCAAAATGAGATGTGTCCTAATGTCATAATAGATCCTCATCTTTTATGTTCTAAAAATCAAAATGATTTGAATTTTGAAGAAGAAAAATTCATTCCCATATATGATTTCAAAGTTATATATCAATTTCTTGTTGAATCTTGTAATGATCTTGAACATTTTTCACAAGTAGACATAGTATGGATCTTCATTATAACATCTCGAGTGATACTTGTGAAAAAGATTTTTTTACAAATATGTTCTAATTACTTTGCAACCGTAATATATCTTAACAAAGTTATTGATCAAACGAGAATTCTAGCGAAAAAAACACCAAAAAAAAATGAAAAACAGGTTGAAAACGAAAAGTGTTGATACTGGAGTAACATTTTTTTTTTGAGGTAAATTTTCAACATTTTTTAAAACGGTAGTAAAAACCAATTTTTTTTTTCAACACTTTTTAAATGTTAGATCGAAGACTTGTGTGATCCATAATGTAAATATCAGTCTTTTGTATTAATCACATCGTTAGGATTTGGTCAATGTTTCGAACCAACTAATGTGGTGCATTCTCAGGACACCCTGAAAACGAAAAGTGTTGATATTGGAATAATTAATTTATTTTTTATAAATTTTTAAATTTTTTTAATAATGATGTTAAAGATAAAATACCACGACTCCGAAAAACTTTAAAGTTCCAACGATTTTCAAGTATGACATTAAAGATAAAATATCATGTCTTTGAAAAACCCTAAAATTCCAATGATTTTTAGGAATGACATTAAATATAAAATATCACGTCTTTGTAAAACCTTAAAATTCCAACAATTTTTAGTGATGGTGCTAAAGAAAAAAATGTGTATAATTGTTTTCAATAATACCATTAAAGATAAAATATCATGACTTAGAAAAACATTAAAATCTTGACAATTTTTCAACCATGGAATTAAAACAACAGATTATGACTACAAAAAAATTTAAGTTTTCAAAATATTTCACGCATAACATGTTGAAAAACATTTATGACAAAAAAAACTTTAAAAATGAACACCTGAATGAAAGAGTTATTATACCAAGAGTATTATTTTTTTAAACGCTAAATGTATAGCGATTTTAAAATTTTAGCCTAAAACAACTTGATACATTACAACAAAAATTTTAAACTCAACCATCAAATTGACACAAAGTGTAGCTGAACTCGACACATTGTAATGAAAACTTAAAGACCAACCATGAGATTAACATATTGTGGGGGCAAACTCGATTCATTATAACAAAAAAATTAAAATCATTTATCAAATTACACATAATAGGATCAGGTTGCTAATCAAGCATTGACACGAACATTGCAGGAAAAAATAAAATAAAATAAAAACAAAATAATAAACAAATAAAAAATAACATAAAATTTGAAACATAAAATAAATAAATAAATAACACCAATTAAAAAAAAAAATAATAAAAAATAAATAAAATTAATAGCATAATAAAACACAAAAAAATAAAAAAACTGCAAAAAATCAAATATATATATAATATATATATAAAACATGAAATTATTTTAAATTAAAATTAAATTGTAATAAAATTATATATATATAACCTGAAAATATATAAAATTAAAAATTACTTGTAAAAATTAAATATATATATATATATATATATATAATATATATATAATAAAAAATTAATAAATAAATAAATAAAATTCTTGCCTTTGTGGGACTATGTCGATTCTCGGAATCGAACTGGTGTGCAGCCTCGCTCCTACCAAGGCTGAGGCCCCGCGGCTAAGGTCACATTCGACCTCAGCCGTTGTGGGTCATAAGCCCTTAGGCCTGGGCGAGGTGATGTTGTGCAACGGAGTCCCGCAGCCTTGGGCGGCCATGGTCGAGCTCAGCGATGGCCACCCAGAGCTGCAGGGCCTCGAGTTTGGGTGGGTCAGTGCCCCACAACGTCGCACTGCCCAGGCCCGAGGCCTCGCGGCTTGGGCAGCCATGGCTAAGGCGGCCTAAGTCAATTCCCGAAATCGACATGGCTGACTAGGGCCACGGGGTGGTGGCCCTGGGCAACCAAGTCGATTTCGGGAATGGACCTAGGCCCTGCCAAGGCCAAAAAAAATTAGTAAAAAAAAAAATATTTTTTAAATTTAATTAATTTTATTTTTATTTTTATTTAATATTATTATTATTATTATTTTTATTTTTTTATTTTTATTTATTATTTATCTATTATTATATTATTATTAATTTGAATTGTTTTTTAATTATTAATTTATTTTTATAATTTATTTTTTAATAATTTTAATTTTTTAACTTTTTATTTATTATTGTTTTTTTTATTTATTTATATTTATTACCAACATGAAATTCACTAACATTAAAAAAAAAAAAAAATAATATATATATATATTATATATATATAATATATATATATATATATAATATATCCACTCTTATTACATTAGAAAATTTAAAGTGTAATATATATGCCCTTTAAACAAAAAAGGTTGTTGTGTATCAACACTTTTCCGAATGAGCATGAAAATCAGTAAGATTTTAAAACAAATATTCATACTTGATACATAAAAAAATTCAAAGTGTCCAAAAAAAAACCCTCTCATAAAAATGGGTTGATGTTGCATCAACATTTTTCAAAATCAACATGAAAATCACTACTATAAAAAAAAAAAAAATGTTACATAGGAAAATTTAAAGTGTCAAAAATATGCTCCAAAAAAGGTGTATCCTAAATAGCCACTTTTCAAAATTGGGTGATTTTTTTGCTACCTCAAAAAAATGGGAAATCGGTAATTTTCTCGTTTGATCAGTAACTATCTTTCTTGTGTAAACAATGATGTAAATTCACTTTCAAATATTTTCAATTTGTATATTCTTCATATGTTATTTTTTTCTTTTTCCAATGTATATAACTGCAATATTCACCTTTTTCGATATTCTATTTTAGTATTTCAAATACTTAAGTATTGAAGACTTTGCTTATGATCTAGTGGAGGAATATCCAAATATCTTTTTTCAAAAAAATGAAAACTTAGAGTTCGAGTATCTGAAGGGTTCATAATAACTCAGATCATAATAACTAGATCTATGGCTAAAAAATGTTTTGAAAATCATAGGAAACATGATGAATTAGGTTCTAGTTTGGAGAAGCCAACAAGAAAATAAAAGACTTCAATTCATGAATCAATTCTTAAAGCAACTCTCGAATTGGACTCTTCTTAGGAAACCTTTGATGATTATTTATATAATACAAAATAAATGAAACAAGATTTTCCTCCTGCTAATCATCTTATGTGGATAACATGGTAAGTGAAAAGAAATTGCATATAGCCAAAGACAATGAAAGGGAAGAAAACTATCATATCAAGATTTTTTGTTGCTACCGAATTTGATAATAATTGCTCAGCTTAGATAGAAAGAGGACCAGATATCGATCTTAAAAAATGAAATTCGAGAAATTAAAATTCCCAAGAGGGTTATAAAAGCTTAAAATAAATCATTGAAATTCATTAGTCTGAAAATGATGTTTTGGTAAATGAGAATAAGTAATTGAAGAAAGATATTGATATGCTTGTAAATCAAGCATACAAATGGTTGCATCAGAAGAAGAAATTGAAAGTTCAGAATCATAGTTCACAGGTAAATTTTTTCATGCAAAGATATGGAAGGAAACCAAAAAATACAAGCCACACCATGGAGAAATGAAAACAGGTGGTGCAATAGAAAAAATTTAAATTCCCCCCGTCCCCAACCCCCCACTCCCTCAAATATGTCCTATTCGTATAAATTCTCAATCTTGATATTTGCAATAAGAATAGAAACAACTCCCTCAGCGTTTTTACAAGAATTTTCCAAGTTTTTGATTTCATATAGGTATAGTTGTTTTAGATGATCTAAATTTAGCAGTTTAATTATACTCTATACTTGTGTTCACCCAATTCACTAAAATCACGTAATTATTTAACAATTGTTATCTATGTGCCAAGCTAATTGGAGATCAAACACATAATTTTTCATCATAAAGACCATAACATGATACGTGGCTTGTATTTCTAGAAAACTCGAGTTAAGGATCCTAAGAAGAAATCAAGATTCATTCTAGGTATTAGTGAAGTATCTTCCTGAAGCAACAGAGTAGGAATTTTTTGTTATAAAATAATTTTGCTCAAAAACGAAAATACGAGGATTTTGATAAAATATATATGGGGAATAATGTTTGCGAGGGGGACATTATATATATAACAAAATAAAGGGGATAGAAAGAAGGAGAAAGGGTGATATGTTATACCTTTGATTCCAGCATTATCCAAGATATTTTCTTCAGTTGATGTTAGTGGAATTGCATGAAAAAGCATGTAAAAACCGTGTGTGAAAACACTTAAAGAACAAGAAACATAAAAGATACCATAAAGACAATGCACACAAAAATTTAGTAGTAGAGTTCATCCAATGTGGACTACATCTTCGAGCCATGCTTCAATAGTGGGGATGTCGCTTCATTCATCTCAGCAAAAAATGAAAATGAGTACCTGGAAAAATACATCATTACACCTCCAATCCTAAGAGTGACTTGAAATTCAACAGGTCAAAACATAGAAATCATAGCACCAACCGTCTCATCCTCTTGAGACTTTTGACTGTAAACATGACCTACTTCTAAAAGGTGCATTGTTGTCTCAAACTTCGTGTCCAGTGATTAATGAAGATTGTGGTTTAAAGCCATTACCCCAGTGGTTTAAACTCAACTGGATTCTGCCACTGTCATCCTTGGAACCCCTAGAGAATCTTCAAGATTCCTTAGTGGATTCTCAAAAAAATATTTTGGGAGTATTCCCCTAAAATATTCCTCCTCTAGAACCACGCCCTCATGGTTCCCATGCTTAAGGTTCCAACCTCGTGCTAGTTTCATTGGCCCTTGGTTCTGATTATTTGTGTTCCGCTCATAGCTCTCGACCCTCTGTTGTTCCTTGTACGTGGTATTGGTGTTGGTTTAAATACATGTGGGTGGGCAGACATAACAAATCCCCCCAGCCAAGGAGAAATGGTTGGTGGATTAAATATAGAACATTGCTGGTTGGTGGGTCATGGTTTCAAAACCCTGCTAACCAATTTTATCACTAATAAACGTCATTTGTTACAACGTTTGAACAGTTCATTAAAAAAAAAAATTACCACTGAACTATTGTTATCACTTCTAACCATTGAACAGTGGGTGTATTTGGAACTTGGAACCGTGTATATGCCGACAATTATGTCGTTTAAAATAGACCATAATCACCAGTTGTCGTTGAATTAACCATTGGTAGATATATATATTTACCATTCATATGTGAGCTGACCGTTGGTTCAATGGTAATTGTTTTCCATTTTAAATATATATAAATGGTGGGTTGGGGTAGGTGGGTCCACCAAGTTTGGTGGCCCACCGGCCCATTTTTTTTTTAAACTACGCATTAAACTTTGTCAAACCGTGTGCAAAATTTGGTCAGTCAGATATCAATCTGACTGCTTGTTGGGTGCCACGTGGAACCATTTGATTGGTCCATGTCGCATCATCTGATTGGGCCATGTGGCACTATCTAATTGGGCCACATGGCAAAATCTGATTGAGCAACATGGCCCCATCCTATTGGGCCACCTAAATGCCACTAAATTTGGCCATTGTTTTTATCAAACTGTCAAACTAGAGATGATCTAAATTTATCTGGCACCCTGCTAAATCTATCATTTAGCCAAGTTTGACCAGGATCTTGACTAGGCATAACTTCTCCATACAAAGTCGAATTGAGGCGTCGTCTATGCCATTGGAAATCTTAAGATGATCTCTTTGATATGGTCCTAGTTTTGTTGTAATCTGTGGACTTTAATTTTTGGGCCATTAGGGATCCACCTTGATCATTCCTCCCTACTAAAGGACTTTTGGTCCTCCAAAAGTATAAACAGGAACTACAATCCATATCCATATGAAAACTTGTAGTTGTCAATACATGTCCAACTCATAAGTTTTCAAACAAGACCATACTTTCCAAGTGTTTATAACACACTCATGGTCAAGTTTTATAACATAACCCATAACCCTTTCCATTCAACTAAAAGTTAAAATATCACTATATTTCATATTCAAGTGATGTTATACATTCATCACTTTTACAAACATTTTCATAACATGCGATTTATAATGGTGGCCATGCTAAACTACTTAAAAAGGCTACCCATCTCTTACCTAACCATACTAATAGAATTTATTCCTGTAGTTGGCTTCCTTGTTGAACTGCTTCATGTGTTGGTTCCTTCCCAGGTACTTTCATATGCTCCTTGTCCTTCTTTGGGCATAGCTCTGCATGGAGATTCCACCATGTGGATCTCTGATGTCCACCCTTGTTGCAATGGTTACAATGGTTTTTCTTCCTCTAGACTTTCTTGATCTTATTTTGTGTCTCCTTCCTAGGTGACATATCAATCTTGAATGGTTGTCTTTAGTGAGGAAAACTTGACATAGATCATCCTCTAAAACTCTCATCACCATTTTTATATTACCTACAATTGCGATCGTTGGAATGGTGTGATGTAGTCTCAGCCTGCATTGATTCAGACTCCCTTACTTCTGTGAATTTGGAGAGTATTTGAAATGCACCAAAATAATTATCATAATGAGAACATGAAATTGAAGAATCACTAACATTGTTTACCTCAGTTGTTGATTCTGGAGTGGGTGAGGATGGCTTTGCTAAGCCTTCATTGCACTTCAACTTTTCCAAAGCTTCTTCTGCATCTTGTAACTGAATTTGCAACCTTTGCTTCTCCTTTCCTACTACTTTTAACAGTCTCCTCAATTCAAAATTCCCTACTTGAATGCTTTTGTGATGACGATTTGAACGATGAGAAGAAGATGAACAAGAATAACATTCACTTGAATTTGGAGATGGAGGTTCTCCTTCATTTACCAAAGCATTGTCCTTTGCTTTCTCTTTCTTCTTCTTTTCCTTCTTTGCTATTCTCTTCTCATAATATGCAAACAATTTATCCACCATGTCTGCCATCCTATATAAATCTTGATGAAAATATTTTTCATTCTCCATTTTCCTTCTTTGTGTTTCATGTCCAATCTCTAGTTATGATTCATAAGTCTCGCAATTCACATAAGCAAGAAGGCCACTTTGATACCAAACTTGAACTACAGTATCTTTCATACCAACATTACCAAGGTCTTTTCTTTGGTTGATGTTAGAATAATTGCATGAAAGAGCATGTAAAAACCATGTATGCAAACACTTAAAGAAGAAGCAACATAAATAAGACCATAAAGACAATGTACACAAAAGTTTGATAACAAAGTTAATCCAATGTGGACTATGTCTCCGGACCCTTCTTCAATAGTGGGGAGGACGCTTCATGCATCTCATAAAAAAAATGAAAATGAGTACATGAAAAAAATACATCATTATACTTCCAATCCTAGGAGTGACTTGAAATTCAACTGCTCCAAACACAACAATCAAATTACGCAGGTTTGTCTCATCCTCCTAAGACGTTTGACTACAAACATGACCTACTTCTCAAAAGGTGAATTGTTGTCTCAAACTTCATGTCCAATAATTAATGAAGAATGTGGGTTTCTTCCATGACCCCTAAGATCCCAAATCTAACTGCACCATTGAAATCCTTGCAAAATTATGAGTAAAATGAGTATAAACTCAACTATATTCAGTCGTTGCCCTCCCTGTACCCCCAGGGAATCTTTAAGATTCCTAATCAAATTTTGAACATAATATTATGGGAATATTCCCCTAAAATATTCCTCCTCTAAAACCATGCCCTCGTGGTTCTCGCATGTAAGGTTTTGACCCCGTACTGGTTCCATCAGCTCTTGGTTGTGATGGTTTGTGTTCTACTCACGGCTCTCAGCCCTCCGATCCTCCTCATCCATAGCATTGGTGTTGGTTTAAATACATGTGTTTCGGCGAACATAACAAATCTCCCCACCCAAGGCGCGATGGTTGGTGGATTAAATATAGGACACTTATGGCCCAATGGGTCACGGGTTCAAAACCTACCAACCAAATTTATCATTTCAAACCGGTTTTCGTTACGACGTATTAATTGCTTGTTAAAAAAAAATATTGTTGGACTATCGTTACCGCCCATAACCATTGATTAGTTGGTGTATTTGGAACTTGGAACCATGTATATGCCGATAATTTCATCGTTTAAAATATACCGTAATCGTCGGTTGTCGTTGACCATTGGCGGATACGTATATGTGTGTGTGTGTATTGACTTCCCATATGTGACCTAATCATTGTTTCAATGGTAACTATTTATCTTTCTAAATGTATATAAACAGTGGGTTAAGGGTTGGTAGGTTTGCCAAGTTTGGTGGTCCGCCAACTCATTTTCTTAAAACAAGCTACGCATTAAACTTTGTCAAACCGTGTGCCAAATTTGGTCAGGGAACAATTTGGTTGCCTATTGAGTGCTACGTGGAACCATCTAATTGGGCCAAATGGCCCCATCCTATTGGGCCACCTAACTTTTGCCAAGTTTGGTAGGGTGCTACTATATTTAGCAGTTCCACCATTTTTAGCCACAACTAAAACCTCTGTTATATTTGTCAAACCTCTACCAAATTTGGCCATAGTTTTGGCCAGACTTCCAAACTGGAGATGCTCTAAATTTATCTGGCACCCTATTAAATATGTCATTTAGCTAAGTTTGATGAGAACTTTGACTGGGCATAACTTCTACATACGAAGTCAGAATTAAGTGTCGCCTGTGCCATTGGTAAGCTTGCGATGAGATCTTCGATCTGGTCCTAGGTTTGTTGCAATCTATGGACTTTGAATTTTGGGCCATTAGGGATTGAATTGAATCAAAGAGGGAGAAGGAGGCTAATATATTATTGTAAAGGCTATGTTCCTTTGTCAATTTGAAAGACCTTAATAGGAATTTGACTTATGATATTTCATTTATTTGGTACTACTACTCAGATTCTTGAAATATTGATTTTGTTTATGAGATTATTATTTTACTTTTTAGATTTACATATGCTTGAAGAATGAATATTTGTTTTCTCATTTTTCTTACACTGTTTTAGAATATCGAGAGTTTGTATTTGTTCCAACCTTGAGTGAATTTGAAGGAGTTGATATTTAATTAAATATCAGTATACATGTTTAGATTGCTTGATAACTACCTATTAGTTCAATTACTTATCTGAGTAGATTTTAGTTAGTGTCTAGTTATGTGAATTATTTATGTAATATGATGGTTCATTGTTAGCTCATATTTAGTCTTTTTTTTAACATGAGCATTAATATCATTTGATTTTCTCAAATAATTATTTATTGAGAGAGTGTTTAGGCTGATTGTTATCGATTTACAAGAACTATCTCTACAGCTTGAGAACTCTTCTTAAAATCACATGTTCAATCCCCATCATTATTTATGCTATCAATTAAGATATAACAACTATTTCTTATTTCAATTGATATAGTTAGTTTTACAGTTAGGATAGAAAATAATTTGTTTCTATTTTTTGGCTAACCCATGGGGTTTGAACCTGGAACCTCTGGGGACTTATATTTTTTTTATATTAATATAGGTTGTATTTAACTTTATTAAATAATATTGGGAAGTCTCCTTACAAGGAGCAATTCATTTAGAATCAACTGGGCCATCATATCAGTGAGTGTCGCCATTCCAAATGAGTAAGAGTTTAAATGGGACTCTAATCAACTAGTATATCCTTTGTTGTGGGTGGAACAATATTCCAATGCCTTTTACACCCTGCCAACATTTGATAGGACATTTATGCCTATCAACAGGCCTCAAAATAGCTAAGTTTAGGACCTCAAAACTGTAAAACAAAAACAAAAAAAAAAAAAACAAAAAACAAAAAAAAACAAAAAACAAAAAACAAACCCTGCAAAAATAGAAAATTGTGTTGTGAGCCAGTGGAATAGGTGGCTGGCCATTGATATCCACCTGGATCAATCATCCCCACTTACGAAGTAGTGGTATCTATTGCATTGATTTTTTCCATGAGATGGGGAAACTTTTACTAAAATAGGCCCCTATTGAGCCACTTGCCTTGGTACAAGAGTTGGCCTTCTTTGATAAACTAATACAGTTGGATCTTCTATTGGTGAGTGCTCTTAATTTTTGTGTCCAAAATATGATCAATTATGGCCTATTAAATCCAAACTAGGTTGATATTTTTCGATTTAAACCACTCCTTGGTATCTAGTGTGTCCAACAATCGTGGAAAGCATGGCCAAAGGAAGTCCACATTGAACATTGGGTGCAAGCCGCCGGGGGGGGGGATACTTAGCTCAAAAGCATTGTCACCCATACCCTTAGTGATGGTGTAAGTTCCATGGTAGAGTGGATGAAGCTTCTGATGGGACCTTACAAGGCATTCCTTCTACAAATGCAACAAAATATTGTCTCCTGCTTGAAACTTGTGTGGCACCTAGTGTTGATCATGGCATTGTTTGTACTTAGTATTGGCCTTTTGCAAGATTTCATGGACATAATGGAAGATGTGTTGAATTTTTTCAATAAAGTTGGTAACTTTATCAGCTTCATATTGAATATGTGTAGATTATGTCTGCGTATTTGCAACGGGTAGTGCCACATCAATGGGATCCAATGGTTGAAATCTTAGGCCCACCTGAAAGGGGTTATGGCTAGATGAGCTATGGAGAGCTATATTGTAGATGAGTTGAACATGAGGGGGACTCTCATTCCATGTTAATGGATGCTTGGAGTTGTACATGCACAATGTGCAAGATCATCTTGTTCGTGGCCTCTATTTGACCATCATTCTAGGCATGGAAGGCAGTTGATTTGGTGAGCTTAGTGTCTAAAAATGACCAAAGGCTCGACCAAAACACACTTAAGAACCTACTATCCCAATTTGATATGATGGTCTGCGGGATCCAAAAATGTACCCACACTTGTTCGAAGAAGAGCTTGGCAGTCAATTATGTTGTGATACTCTTCTTGTAGGCAGCCAAAATGGAAATCTTAGAAAATCTATCAACGATCATAGACACATAGTTATTACCATGCTTGGTATAGTCCATTAATATGGATTCCCAAAGTTGGTTAAGAGTAGGCAAAGGGGTGTAAAGGCCCTTGCATTCTTTTAAGTTTGGCACCTCAATCATGTTGTAGCCTACTGCAAGTGGAAACTTGCATTTCTTGGGGGTGGTTCCCTCCAACAGGTTGTAGCCTGCAAATCTATGTAAATAATTAAAGATAAAGAAGAAGAATATTGAGTATTTTCTCCTGTATGAGTTTCCACCTAAAAAAAAGCTTGTGTTTCTTTGTGATGTGATGGTTTCTTGATATGTTATTGATATTATGGTAGCTTGATGATGCAATGTTATAGTTGATTTCATGATTCTTATGATTCATTGCTATATAGTTGTTTGATTTTGAAAAGTTGTGTAATAGTAAAATTGATCTCACATTGATTCACCCCCCCCCCCCCCCCCCCCACAAGTGTGACCTTTGGACCAACCACATGGGCTTCATTGGGGGCCAATACCATACCACGTGCATTCATATTGGGGGATATATATTGAGGAAAACATGACATAATATATTAGGGGATATATAGGTGGTAAAGGGTTTTTATATTGGAAGGTATAAAAAAATGCAGCTCAATGTTAATGAAAAAATATAAGGGGTATAAAAAATGTTAATGAAAAAATGGATACCTACAATATATAGTGAAAGTAGGGGTTTTTTAATTCGGAAGTTGTATTGGGTTTGTATTGGAAAGGAGTTAAATATTGTGATTTTTAAAGGTATTTTCAATTATATAGTCAAATTAGGGGTATTTTTTAGTATGCCATGAATGTACATGATATGTCAAAGGTTCATTAAGTGAAGCCCCCGTGGGGCCAACAGGAGCTAGGGGATGTCATGAAAGTAGCATACCCATTTTTGTTTACTACAAAAGGACATTATTGTAAATATTAGAACACTAGGGATGATGTTCCTTTAATGGGGTGGGGATTGTAACATCCTATTTTGATACCTTCGATTATTATAATTAATTATGTTTATATGCCTTGTATCGTCATGTATTTATCAGCATTATGAAAAAGTAAACTCGATAACTTCGAAGCAATATGTGTAAAAATAATTTCTCGTTAGTTTGAATATGTTAAATAAGTAATTGGGAACACAAGCACTGATATGAACATTAATTCGACATCTAGAAACTAGTGAGGAGGTTGTGAGAATTAACCTTTCCAACAATTTCCAAAAAACTGCCAGATCTTTGTGCCATAATTTAAATTAAAAACACTACAATACATTTTCCCACCATCCCAAAGCTCAATAAATGAAGAACTTGGTATCTAAAGCAACCACCTGTCACAAGTATAGAGGCTAGGTGTTGGTTGAAGTGTTCTTTCAAACTTTAATGGGAAATATAGGCAAGTATCATCTTGAATTTTGAGAGTTTATTAAAAAGTGGTTGGGGGGACTGGGAAAAATCATGTGGAAAATTCACCCAATCATTCATCTAGACACATAAAAATAAAAAAAGGTATCATGGGTGCTTGGGGCTTCATGATAAAATTGTTTCTATTCCCAAGTTGAATTAATGTTGTAACATTTTGGGTGATTAGAACTCAAATTTGTTACCCAAAGCCATCTATAAAAGTGACAATCACAAGTTGGGTTAGTGCTTGTGTGGCCTAGACGTGTAGAGATTGAACTTTTCTTTTTAAGACCTTGTAGAGGAGATTTGGAACATATCTAAGCTAAGGGGTTGTGATTTTATGTGTGTTGAGAAAGCATGAGAAGCAAGAGGCAAGAAATCACCAAGGTACTTTTGAGTAGTGAAGGGATTTCCTCATTTGATTTTCAAGTTGACTAAGAGGCACTTGGTCATCATGGGAACCTAAGCTTTAGGGAAGAGGAGTTCTCTGATTATCTCATATCTATGGAGGATAGTTTCTTTCCATTGGCCAAGTTCTTGAGTATTGAAAAGTTAGGTTAGTAGCATTGTGTCCTGGCTAGTGGGGTGGCCAGTTAGATAGAGTTTGATATGTAATTTATATTATGGTTGGGTGGAAAGTAATCCTTCCCAACTAAAATGACAACTTGAAACTTTAGATAAGTGTCATTTATTGTCTTCATGATGGTTACTCCTTTGCACTTTAAATGATGCTTGAAGTTACAAATGAATTTGATGCTTGTTGTTGTATTAAGTTTTGAAGTATCATATTGCATGTGAAATTGACTTATGCCTCTTGTTATGAATTAAATTCTATGTGTTCAAGAAGTTTGGTATATTGAAATTGATGTATCTTTGATAAATGGAAACATCAGTGTATGCCTGCCAAAGGGCTTGATTTGGAGGTTGGATGGCAGTTATATGATGAATTGGTAATGTGCCATGTTAATTTTGTGATGTTATATGTGTGATGTTTACCATATCTAATTCTTGTGTTGAGGTTTGAGTTGAACATTACTCATGATTTCTCAATCACTATCGTGACTTCAGACTTACCCCCTCCTTCTCCCTTGTCAAGCACAGACTTCATAAAAAAACATAATGAGAGAGTGCTTTCCAGACTCATATTAGCATTAATTCACAGTGAACTTAGAAGAACTCAAGCTAATTTAAATAGATTATCCTACACGTCATATTAACAACACCTGAAACTTGCTATAATTATCCATAGTGACCTTTGGACTATACTTGACACCTCAGTTTCCCTCAAATCCAGTAAATAAGGATTAATCGCCATAATTCACCAGTCTAGTAAAATTCACAAATTAGAATCAACAAAGAATCTCATTATTAATACACCTGGAGATAACAATGACTATAATAATGTTAACATTGATGGAAATACAAAAAATATAACAGTGGATGACTATAATGTAAACACATCCATTGAAAACTTCGTGAATCCTAATAAAACAGTGGTTATGTCTGATGTGTTGTGTGATTCTGGCTCTCTTGAAACATCCATTGAAAATAGCTTTAATGATAAGTGGAATGATACGATGATGGTTATTAATTATTCTAAACAACAGCAATGCTCTCTTGAAATACCCACTGAAAATGATTTTAATATTGAGATGACTTATGTGTATTCTCCTAATCAACAACAACAATGCTTTCTTGAAATATCCACTAGAAATGACAATAATAAGAAGATTACTGGGATTAGAAATAATACTTCTCCATCACATATAAGATTTGTTCTTCTTCCATACTCCCAAGCTAATATTAACACCACCCATTCTTCTTCAAATAATAAGGTTAACATTTCTTCACATCAATTAAGTAATGATGAAGTTGATGTGCTTAGTAAGGGCTTAGGGTTCGTTATTGCCCCAAAGCAATTTCCCTTTGAAAGCATCATCTATAGTGTGGATGATAACATCAAAGGATTGAATGATGTGGATAAAGAGAAAATTAATTATGATTGTGTTCTCGTCATGAGAAAAGCCAAACCCCCAAAGTCCAATCTAACTAACAAATTATTATTTGTTCTTAAAAACTTACGAAATAATGACAATATTGTTATCTTGAAGGCAGATAAAGGTGGAACAATAGTAATTATGGACAAAGAGGATTTTAACTTCAAAATGAGGGATCACCTCTATAATAGTGGTAGTTACAAGAATCTATAGCATAATCTGATTTCAAGAATTATGAAAAAGGTCAAGAAATCCATCAATGAATCAAGTCTCGATGACTATTTGAAGAAGAGATTAACTTTGTGCAGTGAGATACCCCAAGAATTTATGGTCTCCCTAAAATTCATTAAGAGTGAATTCATTTGAGACCTATCGTGAACACCATTCACTCTCCCACATATATGTTAGCAAAATATGTAGATGGTATCCTAAGCCTTCTTGTTGGTAACACTAACTCCTTCATTAAGGATTGAAAACATTTTGTTGATCTTATTAAGGATGACAAGTATGAACCTAGTGATTTAACCGTGAGCTTTGACGTTGTTTCATTATTTACCAAAATTTCCCTTAGTGAAGCAATTGAAGTTGTCAAAGGTGTTACAAAACACCAAACAACTAAACTCGCTGAGATCTGTCTTAGATCAACATTTTTCAGTTTCCAATGGGAATCCTTTGAACAAACTACTGGTGTTGCAATGGACTCTCCCTTATCACCCATTGTTGTCAATATTTTTATGGAAATTTTTGAGAAAAATGCCATAAAAACTTACCACTTAAAACCAAAAAGATGGAAGAGATATGCTAATGACACCAATGTTAAATGGCCCCATGGTAAATTGGAACTTGACAAGTTTTTGGAACATCTTAATAGAATTTCTGAGGATATTAAATTGACCATGGAACTTGAAGGCAATAATATCATTCCTTTTCTAGATGTTCGTCTTACAAGGAAGGAAGATGGAAGCATAGGAAATCAGGTATATAGAAAGAAAATCCACAGAGATAACTACCTCCATGTTGATTCTCACCAACATCTTGCACAGAAAATAGATATCTTGAACACTCTAATCACTAGAGCCTTGAGATTACCTCATGAAAAGAGTTTCCATCAAGAAATTGACCACCTTACAAAAATTTTTCTTGATATTGGCTACAATTACAAAGACATATGCAAGGCTATTAAGAAAGACAAGAGGAACTCTCCCTCTAATACCCCTAAAGGAAAAGAATTCCTCCCATACATATGTGGTACCACTGAAAAAATTGTAAAAGTACTTAAAAGAAATGGTATTATTACATCATTCAAGCCCCTTAAAACCATCTAACACAAGATGAGATTTGTTAAGGATAAAGTTGACCAATTTCAGTTCAAAGGAGTTTATAAGATTAACCGCCCTTGTGGAATGTGCTACATTGGAGAGATTGGTTGGTCATTCAGAATAAGACTTAAGGAACATGGGGCTGACACAAATAAGGAAATAATTCTCTCCTCTACCCTTGTCGAACACTCATCTAAGATTAAGAACCACTTGTGGCTTGTATACACTAAAGTTATCAGTAAGGAAGATCAATATTTCAAGCTCAAGTTTAGGGAAGCATTGGAGCTCATTAAGCATCCCAATAATATTAACAGGGATGGAGGTTCTTAGATCATTAATAGTTGGATTCCTTTACTCTCTCTCGTTTAAATTCTCCTTCTCTCCTCTTAAAACTCCCCCTCTTGCTTTTTATTCCCCTCCTTCCCTTCCTTTCCCTCTTCTCTTTCTCCCTTCCTTACTCTTATTCTTTTTCTCGCACTTACCTTATTCTTCCTTCTTTCTATTTTCTCTTGCCTAAATTATTAATTTTATTTTATCTCCTTTATTTCTTTTATTTTATTATCTCACTGCCTACGCAGTGACATTTATGATCGGTTCGAGCTATTATTTTGTCCATACTAGCACAAATTTTCAAATCTCCATAGTTAACATTAAGCTTTTGGATGAACTTCTGCATGACGTCATTGCACCACCGCATCCCTGGCTCCAGAATTTGAGGGTCGGTGTCATCCTGCCATGCACGGGAAATTGGATTTAACAGTGTAGGTATATGGAAGGACGGTCCTTTGTACAATTGGGGCTTAACTTGGGTGCTTTGAGCTCTGGTGGTGTTAATTTCGTTTTAAGAGTGTTGGTGGAGAATTATCTATTATGGCTGATGAATCATAGAGAAGCGAATTTAGCTATTTTTGTTGTTCAAAGTGGTTGTTTTATTTTTTCTTGGAGCTGTGGCACTCATTGAGGTAGATTTCTTGTTTTTGCGCATGTGTTTTCTATGCAACTTTACTTCTCATTGTCAGGTTTGCCTTGTTACCAGGTGATTTTTATTTTTACTTTGGTGGATGCGAGCAATAAGTGTTTTCTGCGGAAAGTTGAAGTTGTTCCGCTATGTGGAAGGACGTAGGTTTGCCAACCTCCTCGATGACACTTTGACAGGTAAATATATGTACATTATTTTCTAGTTTAATGGTCGTGGTGCATAATTTGGAATTCTAATGGTTCATTGTTTCAAAAAAAAATCATGTGAGGCTTTCGAATTTAGAGCATAAGAGTTGTTCAAGTAAGCAGATTGTTGGATTATAGTGTTTGAAACCTAGTAAGTTTTTGAGTTATTTTTGTCATAAAACTCTATTTTAATGGGTCAGAAGTGTTAAATACATTATCATCTCAAGTTTCAATGGTTTGGATGCAATGTTGTAGGAATAAACCAGTGTTGAATGACCAAAGCTAGGTCAGCGGTCCACCCATCTTTGCATTTACGAAAGTCCTTTGAGCAAGGTGTCAACCCTGATTCCATATGTTCTAGTTTTAAATTGTTTGTTGACCTCAATTTCATGATTTTCTATAGTGGTTACGGTGAATATTTCCCAGAATTTACTCTGAAACTTGTGAAGTCAGGAGTATAGGGATATTTGCATTTTTAGAAGGCTTGTGAGCAAAGTGGTGGATCAGACTGCACATCGTGTTATTTTAGATAGTCGGGGAGTTGGAGTTCTATTAACATAAACAACTAGCTCAGGAAGAGGATAAATCTGACCTCAGTTAGGCACGATGCATTGCGATGTCGGAAGTTGACACATGTTTGCATTTTAGCAAACTCGTGTATGAGAGTTTTTATATGTCTTTTACGTTTAGTTAATTGTCATAGGGCACATATATTTTATTAATTTGTTTTTTCAAAACACTAAATTTATTGGAATAAAGTTATACTTTAAGTGACGATAGATCACAGTCTCGGATAGTTGTCAACTAGGAAAACAAAAACATAAAGGAATTGATGGCAAAATCAAGTTTCAAATATTGAAGAACTTTTGAGGCCAATGTTACTAGTATTCTCAATTCCAAGGGTGGGATGTTTTAATGTACGTTCTTCCTAAATTTTATGCATAGAAGAACATGTTTGAGCCATGATTGTGAGAGCACATTTTAAAAAAAATCAAATTTAGAATAGGGGCATCTGTCTCCATTTCAGTTTTTCGGTTTGTTTGGAGTAAGAGGAAACCCGTAGTTGAGGTTGAGATAGACTTTGTGTTCGGACAGTCAGTGTCTCTTTGGAGAAGAATCATAAGGAAAAGGTCAAGCTGCGAGGCATCTTGGAAAAGGCTAAGGTTTGAGCAGTCTTGAAGTTACAACTGTTTTTTTTTTTTTTAGCTGCGAGGCATCTTGGAAAAGGCTAAGGTTTGAGCAGTCTTGAAGTTACAACTCTTTTTTTTTTTTTTTGCGAGGCATCTTGGAAAAGGCTAAGGTTTGAGCAGTCTTGAAGTTACAACTCTTTTTTTTTTTTTTTTTTTTTTTTTTTTTTTTTTTTTTTTTTTTTTTTTTTTTTTTTTTTTTTTTTTTTTTTTTTTCGGCTTTTGTAATTTATGAACGATATTCAGATTGTTTTATTCTTTAAATGATGGCTGACGCATTCATGACTTTTAAGCATTTTAATCCTAATTTTGTTTTAGTTTGTATGTAGTTTTTGGATTGTTATCTTAGATTATTAAATAGAAAGAATAATAACCTTTTTGTAAAATTGCTCTAAATAAATGTCTTATAAAAATAATTTTTCGAATTTATTTCTTTATTGATAAAATAATAAGGTATATTAAATCACATTTATTAAATATTGTGTTATGTGCAAAAACAAAATAATAAATTATAGACACATATATTTGTTTTGTGGGCCTTTGTAGAAGCAAGTCGGAGGTTGGGCTGAGTATGAGGTCGAAGGTGGTTGTTGTAAATACACGTAACTATAAGCATATAATTATTTTGTGGCTCCTATTGAAAGCAAGTCAGAGGTCAGCCTCGACTGTGAGGTTGGAGGTTGGCCCCGACTATGAGATCGAAGGTCAACGTTGTCGTTTGAATGGTCTCTCTAGACATTCCCGACTACTGACACTCCCTAGCCAATTCGGTTCAAAATCTAGGTCCATTTCTATTATTATTATTATTTCTTATAAACGACTTAAATGAGGTATATGATAAAGTTTATCATGAGTTGATATGTTATAAATTAAATCTTAAATGTCTTATAAAAATAATCTTTTGAATTTATTTTTTTGTTGATCAAAGAATAAGGTATCTTAAATTACATTTTTTAAATAATATGTTATGTGAAAAAACAAAATAATAAATTGTAGACACCTATGTTTGTTTTGTGGACCTTTGTAGAAGGAAGTTGGAGGTCGGGCTGATTGTGAGGTTGGAGGTGGTTGTTGTAAACACACTTAACTATACACATATATTTCTTTTGTGGCCCCTACTGAAAGCAAGTCAGAGTTTGACCCCCACTATGAGATCGAAGGTCAACATTGTCGTTTGAATGGTCTCTCTAGACACTCTCGACTACTAACACTCCCCAGCCAACTTGGCTCAGAATCTAGGTTCACTATTGTTATTATAATTATTTCTTATAAACGACTTAAATGAGGTCTATGACGAAGTTTATAATGAGTTAATATGTTATAAATTAAATCTTAAAATTCTTATAAAAATAATTTGTTGAATTTATTTCTTTATTGATAAAAGAATATAGTATTTTAAATCGCATTTATTGAATAATATGTTATGTGAGCAAACAAAATAATTAATTATAGACATGTATGTTTGTTTTGTGGGTCTTTGTAGAAGCAAGTCGGAGGTCACGCTGACTATGAGATTACGCATAACTATACACACATATTTCTCGTGTAGCTCATGTTGAAAGAAAGTCAAAGGTGGGTCCCAACTATGAGATTGGCGATCAGCATTATGGTTTGATTGGTCTCTCTAGATACTCCCGAATACTGACATTCCCTGACCTATTTAACGTCAACTTCAATGCTTCATTTTTTTCTTTAAAGAATTGGATAACAAGTTCCCATCTTTTGAAAATTTTATCTTATAAGTATAATTTATTCAATATATTTTTTATTGATAAAAAAAAATAAATTGATTTGAAATTAATTTTATCAAAATAATATGTAATATGAAAAAAGAAAAAAAAATTATAAAGAGGCCAATTATAATATATATATATATATATATATATATGTTTCTTTGTGGCTCTATGAGAAGAAAGTTTGTGTGTTGGGCTGGTGGCTATGAGGTCAAAGGTTGGCATTGTCTTTTGGATGGTGTTATGACATTCCACGACCAATTGACCGCCTTGTAAACGCGCCCAACTATATATACATGTTTTTTGTGTGATCCCTACTGAAAGCAAGTCGAAAGTCGAGTCCAATTATGAGGTCGAAAGTCGGATTTGTCATTTGAATGGTCTTTGTGGACAATTCTAACTATTAATAGTCCCTGATCAAATCAGTTGCACTTACAATACTACATGGAAGCATGTTAAATCAATTTTGTTTTAAATTTGAAAATTATTTATTTAAATTACAACTCTAGACAATGGATTCTAAAATATTAAGTTTATATATATATATATATATATATATATCTTTGAATATGATTGGCCAAAAGTAACCAGCACAGAGAATTGTGTAACCAGATAAATGTCCACCACAGTGTTATAAACATATTTGGGCACTGCAACCCCAATCACATATGTCCATAAACCAAGGGCTTCTAAACCCCCAAAAGTGTTGTTTCATACACTAAAGGATCAAGGTCAACTGATTACATCATTTCCCAAAAGTTCTCCTTGAAAAACCGCTCACAACTGGTCAAAACTGGACCATACAGACTGCTCCATGTTGAGGGTGCGATGCATCTCACCTGCTACACATAGAGGGTGTGATGCATACGGAAAAGCCCTTCTGCAGGGTGCGATGAGCGAGAGAAGACAAATGGCAAAGGCAGTTTGCTAGGTGGAAACCTAGAGAATCTTCTAGAAATTGCTCATATGACACTTGCCTCTCTGAATTCGCCCAGAGATGAGTAAGATATCATGAAATCTCCAAGTGGAACCAAGAACTATCAGATAAATGACACTAATCAAAATCCTAGACGCTGAATCACCCCCCTGCAAATATCTATATATGGATCCCTCATCCTAGAGATCCAGAGGCGGGAATTTTGTATTTTGTAAGGAAGTGTTGTTGGTTTCTCTGTGAAACATTGTATTGTTGGGTGATCTAGTCTTTTTATGACGTGAAGAGGGCTTTCATGCTGGGAGGATGGCGTTGGATCAGACAGCTGGGTTGTAATTCTCTCTTCTACTATTTCTATCACTAAAGCTATTTGAGTTTTCCTCCATATACTTGTATATCTCTGAATCTTGTATTTGTTTATGCATGTGTATGGTTAATGTACATCTGATCCTATATTGTTTATGGTTATAGATCTCTATATGCTTTGATGGTTTTCTCTGCTTTGAATCTACAGGTTCTTTGAAGCGGACAACGAGAAAAGGAGTGGCGAAAGCTCTATCAAAGGAGAGAGGAAACAAGCAAGGAGCCAAGCGAAAGACTGAGGTTGGTACTCTCTGCTTCTCTCTCATCTATCTCTCATAAAGGAAAACACAAGTAAATTTGAATTGTTTGTTTGTTTAGGGTTGCAGTACCTTGAGGGTCATTATCATTATCAGTGATTCCTCTCGCACTTGTTAACAACTTACATCATTGACTGGTAATCAGGCAATGTCTTTCCATGTTCGACACTAGAACATATTTTCACATGGATCGACTTGTACTTCGGGCAAAGATTGAACGAGTTTGAAGACCTCGGATCTAGTTTCATCCATCTAGGCTGCAATAAATTCAGGAAAATAAAGACATCAAATGTACATCATAGCTGCACAGATATCATCCAAGCTAAAGGATGATGGCTCTACCAGAATCATCAGTCTGCCACATAGACGATTGTTTGTCCTATGTACTTGAAAATGACTTTAGAAAGTTAAGCATGGGAATGCCCCCCTCAGCTAGATCATGAAAATATTATGAAGATAATGTATTGTATTGTATCTTATTACAAGTCACCTTCCAGTTCGAAAGACCTCGGATCGTCATGATAAAGCATTTCACCCAACATCAGAAGATTTACGACCTCATGCTTTAGGGGGCAATTGTTATAGACATATTTGGGCACTGCAACCCCAATCAAAAATGTCCATAAACCAAGGGAATCTAAACCCCCAAAATTGTTGTTTCATACCCTAAAGGATCAAGGTCAATTGATTATATCATTTCCCAGAAGTTCTCCCTAAAAAACTGCTCAGAACTGGTCAAAATTGGACCATACAGACTACTCCATGATAAGGGTGCGATGCATCTCACCTGCTACACATAGAGGGTGTGATGCATACTGAAAAGCCCTTCTGTAGGGTGTGATGAGTGAGAGCAGACAAATGGCAAAGGCAGTTTGCTAGGTGGAAACCCAGAGAATCTTCTAGAAACTGCTCATATGACACTTGCCTCTCTGAATTCGCCCAGGGATGAGTAAAAGATCATGAAATCTCCAAGTGGAACCAAGAACTATCAGAGAAATGACACTAATCAAAATCCCAGAAGTTGACTCGCCCCCCTGCAAATATCTATATATGGATCCCTCATCCTAGAGATCCAAAGGCGAGAATTTTGTATTTCGTAAGCAAGTGTTATTGGTTTCTCTGTGAAACATTGTATTGTTGGGTGATCTAGTATTTTCATGACGTGAAGAGGGCTTTCATGCTGGGAGGATGGCACTGGATCAGATAGCTGGTTTGTAATCCTCTCTTCTACTATTTCTATCAATAAAGCTATTTGAGTTTTCCTCCATATACTTGTATATCTCTGAATTTTGTATTTGTTTATGCATGTGTATGGTTAATGTACATCTAATCCTATATTGTTTATGGTTATAGATCTCTATGCTTTGATGGTATTCTACTGCTTTGACTCTACAGGTGTTCTTTGAAGAGGGACAAGCGAGAAAAGAGTGGCAAAAGCTCTATCAAAGGAGAGAGGAAACAAGCAAGGAGTCAAGCGAAAGACTAAGGTTGGTACTCTCTACTTCTCTCTCATCTATATCTCATAAATGAAAACACAAGTAACTTTGAATTGTTTGTTTCTAATATAGCTACCCGTCTTAGTGGGACTAGTAGCTCTAAATGGACACTAGTTTTCCTATAAACACACAGGCACCTGAATGACATTCATTCAAAGCTTTTTTGGCTTCCTCGTGAGTGAGGCACCTACATAAAATCGTATCGACACCACAACGATAAAGCGTATCATCAATGATCAAATAATCCCTGGCTTGGTATCGAGTACATAGTTGTTCAGAGCGAGAGGTATTAGGCCAAAAAGCTTGGGTCTGGAGATAGACCAGTATATCTCCATACCATGGATCACTTGACGAGATAAAAAATAGAGACTTATCCAATATTAATGCTTCTGATGTTGAATCATTAGAGGATGAGGAAAGATCGCAAAGTAACTCGACGAAGACAAGATATTTCTTCGATTTATATTTGATGAACTCCAAATCAAACTCCTATAAAATAACTATCCATTTGGAATATTTGCCCCCAACAATTGACATGACAAAATGTATGTCATAGGGTTGCAATCCAATATGATGGTAGTTTTATGGAGGAGGATGTAAATTAATGACAAAATCTCTGTACAGCTTGAACAGTTGCCAAAGCTAACATTTCAACATAGGAATACTTACTTTCTGTATCATTGAGATTACAACTCAAGTAATAAATAGTATTTTCAATTCCACTTTCTCCTTGGACTAAAACCATGCCAATTGTTGTATCTGTAGTGGCGAGATACATGTAATAGTATTTTTGATAGTTTGGGGCATACATTAATGATGCTCTAATTAGGGAATCTTTAAGAGTATCAAAGGAAGCTTGTGCAACCTGATCCCAATGGAAGGGTGCCCCTTTCTTCAATAGACGTGAAAAACCTTTAGCCAACTTAGCATAGTTTGTAATGAACCTCCTCGGAAAGTTTGCCTTCCCTTGAAGTCTCTGTAACTATAACAAGTTTGAAGGTGGAGGCAAGTAAAGGATTGCCTGAACCTTAATTGGATTGAGTCGAATTCCATCCTTTGAGACCACGAATCCAAGAAATCGACCAGAGCCAACACAAAACACACACTTGTGTGGATTGAGTCTTATCTTGTAGTGTCAGCACCGTAAAAATATTGCTCTCAAATGTTGCGGGTGATCAGTCTGCTTTCGTGAATGAGCAGGTAAATCATAGAGATAAGGTTGAACAATGTGCTTGATGTCATGGAAGGCATAATTCATTGCCCTCTAAAATGTAGCCCCTGCATTCTTCAAACCAAAAGGTAACTTTTGATAGGCAAATGTGCCCCAAAGACAAGTAAAAGTTGTTTTAGATTGGTCCTGTGGGCAGATATTGATTTGATTGTAGCCAGAGAATCCATCCATGAATGAGAAATTTCACATCCGGCACATTCATCAATAATCTGGTCGATAAAGGGTGTAGGATAATTGTCTTTTGGACATGCTTGATTTACATCCCTATAATTGACACACACTCGAATTGTCCCTTGTTTTTTCATAACTGGAACAATGTTAGATACCCAGTCGGTAAGAGGTACAAGGAAAATGAATCCAACACGCAAAAGTTTTTTAACCTCTACTTTAATGGCAACGACTTTCTTAGGATGAACAAGTCAAAGCCACTGTCATACTGGTTTGACATCAAGGTACATTTTAATCTCATGTTCAACAATGCTTGAGTCGATTCCTGGCATCTCCTCGTAAGACCATGCAAAAATATCTCTAAATTCACGAAATAGAGCAGGGTAATTATAAAGTTCCAATGGAGAACAAGATTTTCCGACATGAATGTTTTCTATAATGTTAGGCTTGGTTTAAATGTTTATAGAAATTGTTTCTTCTATGATTTACAAATTACGCTCAGAATCTACAGTGTCTACTCTAACAGAATTTGACAGGAAATCAACAATTGATGGGTGGTTTAGTTCATTGGAATTATCTTCTATGTCATCTGGAAGATGGGAACGATGATGATAATCTTCCCATGGTTCCTCTCCTATCATCATTGATTGGATGATTCCTTCATCCGTAGAATGTATACGTGAAAAAGGATCTGAAGAGGTACCATATTCTAATGACCTATCTACCCATACAAATGTTGAGTGTGGATTTGGGTTTGTCGCACAAACCTGAAAGATTGATTGTTATGATGATTGAATGGGGCTTAATGGCAACACCTCAATATTACTATCGACTTCAACTTGGTTGGAAATCCTCCTTAAATCAGACAAGGTGGAGGAAATCATGTTGCCAAATCAGATGGTGACAGGAGGGTAAAAGTGCCCATTAGGGAAGGATCTTTAAAGAGACCTACTCCAACACTTTGAAGTGACAGCGGGGGTCCGTGTACCAACGAAATGATTCCACCCTTAAAAGGGAATGCAATAGTATGAAAGTATCTGGAAACCATAGCAGCCATAGCATATACCCAAGGCCTTCCCAGTAAAATGTTGTAATCAAGGGATCCGTCAACTACCTCAACTTCAACAGTAACCATTTTGCCCCCAAGTTCTATTTGAAGGTTACTCAAAATCCCACATGGAGTATATGTTCTTCCATCAAAATCTTTCAATGTGGTTGGTGATTGTGATAACGGCGGTGAACCAAGTGTTTTCTAGCAGCTCATGGACATAATGCAAGTGGATTCCCTCTCGTCGATAATAGTTCGGTGAACATTTTTATTGAGAGATTTTACTTGGATTAGGAAAGTTAATTATGCCGGTAACTGTGGTGAATATCCCGCATGGTTAAAAACCACGAGATTTGAATCTGTAGGATCTATTCCGTCTATTGCTGACAGTAAAGCCTATTTCTGGGAGGGACAGTTTTGCAACACCTCGAGTGTCGACATAGCAGAAGGTGATTGAGCAAGATCTTCCACTATGTTATAGTTTTGAGCTGCTCGAGCCTGAGGGTTGAATGTCGATTTATGCACAACTCCCTTTGGTGGTTTTATTGTCAGTTCAGGTACAATGGGTGGAATAACTTCAGATGAAGTCGAAGTCGAAGGATTAGGTTGATCAGTGGCCTGATTATTCGACGACAATGGATTTCCATAATGCTTGTTTCTCGTTGACACCAAAACTTCGATTTTTGGCTTGGTGATGGATAACATGAGTACTTGGGATGTGGAAGATGGGTCTGTTGCAACCAAATGTGTCTCCGGGATTGAAAACGGATCAGTCAACACTGTCGATGTGTTTGAAGCCTTTAAAAGTTTAGAGACCTCAAAGAGATGTGGACAATCTCTTGTATAATGCTCGTCATTACATACCATACATGGATAACGAGGTTTCCTTCCCAAATTAGAGGAATCAGATGATTTCTCTCGAGGGGAATTTCCTTGTTTCCTTTTATTTTTCCCTTTTTTCCTGCCTACTAATTGCTTTGGATTTTTGCCTTTATCAGATGACACGACATTAATCTTAGAGGCAAGAGTATTTTCTGATGCAATGGTATTTTGATTTGAAACAACAAGAGTTTGACCAGATGGTCTTCCTACTAATTGTGTGCTTGAGGAACCGATCACACTGTCGTCGGCATGAGAGTCCTTACTTGATTGTGGAGGATGTGGAACAGTGAAAGTTGGTCAAGGTGCATTGGGAATTTTATCATAAAGCGTATCGGATTATGTGTAAATCAAATCCAAGTATTGGGCATGAGCAATGACTTGCTCTTCTATGACAACTCCACCTTTTACCACATCCTCGGTGATTGATGGTAACAAGGATTTTATGAACGACTCAGCTAAAAGTTGATTGGGAACATATGTATTAACCATTCGACGACGACACCGCCACTCATGAATATGATCTGATATATGGGTAGCAGTGGTCTATTTAAAGTTGGTTAAGAGTTCTGTTACTGTCTCGTATCTAATAGGTAACTGTAAGTGGGTCAAAAAAGTAGTGGCTAAAGTGGTGAATTTATCTAAAGAAGCTCTTGGTAATTCAATGTACCATTTAGCAGCTAGACCAGTAAGTGTTCTTTGGAAAAGATGAAGTCTGACCAATCGTCATTTAAGGAGTTTGATGAACACCACAAATGAAAGGTCATAACATGATCTGATGGGTCTTCTCCATGATTTCCGTTAAATTTCAGAATGTCAGATGGTAACTTATGCAGAATTACCGGCCACCAAGGTGCATATAAGAATGGATCATTAGTTAGCTGATTTAAATCTGGTAATTCTAAAGTTGCTACAAATGGCAATTGTTAATTCAAGTTAGGTTGAGCATACCCAGGATATGATGGAATTGCCTAAGCAATAGGTCCTTGCATACCGACATAGGGCATCTGCATTTGGTAACCTTGGTATGGCTGTTGAACAAAACCAGTATAAGGTGGTTATTGATAACCAGGTTGAATGTGTGGTTGTCCATAACCTACAAAGCCTTGTTGACCAGGACCTTAGTAAGCTTGAGATTGACCAAAACCAAGTTGAGCCTGTGAAACAAGTTCAAACTGGGGTTGGAATTGTTGGAATTGGGGTTGTTGAAATTGAGGCTGCTATGGTTGTTGAATCAACTGTTGTTGTTGTTGGTATAACTGTTGTGGATTTAAAGGTTGTTATTGTCCAGCAATGAAAGGTTGGCCAAGTTGTGAATAAACTATACCATTGTAAGCCTTGGTCAGTCCAAATAAGGGTACACTAACCTGAGGTTGTTGCTGAACTCTAGAAACAAGTGGTTGTTGTACAACAACTTGAGGAACTTGAACTTCTTGACTTGAAACTTGTAATTGCAAGGTAGAAGGATCAGTTTGAACACGTTGAGATACCACAATTTGAACTTGTGACTGTGGTACAGTAGTAACAACAGGTGTAGTAGGAATCACTGACACAGTTTGCATTGGTTGTGTTGGATACAAAGGCCTTGGTTGAATTGGCATTGTTGGTTGCCACTGACAAACTCTAATTCTAGGTTGACCTGAATACTGTGGGATATTACCATATGGTAGTCCCCTGGAATAAGGAGGATATGATGAATAATGATATTGCTCTCCATATGCTGGAAATCCAGTATTTAGTGGATACATAGGTCCTTGTTGACCAGATTGCCCAACTTGATACTGATATGCAGGATCAAATTGTTGAGTTCCCATTAGAGAAGAACCAGGTAAAATTCTGATTGAGGACATGGGTGATGACCATGGTGTAGAAGCAACCCCTGAGTGGGTTCTAGACAATGATTGGTAACCAACCAGGACGGACGATTCACCATACAGGTGCGACTCAGGTGTGGTAGAAAACATCGAAGAGGTTACAACAGAAGATTCTGTTGCAGCTGCATCAGATGTTACAGTCTGGGATGTTGACAGTTGTTCAGCCATAGTTAACTGACCCAAAAGTTGTCCTAAAGATTCGACGGGTACTTGAAAAGAAGCAGGATCAAATGAAGTAAATAAATCAGGAGTATTAGGGTAAAGATAAAGCCCAGTTCCAAAGTGAAACGGGGTTCCAGGTGTGGAATCTTCTTCCAATTCCTCCTCTATAGCAATTAAACCTGGTGGAAGAACTTCACCGTCAGGTCCGTAAAAGATTTGTAGTGTTGATGAAGTTGAAGTTTCAATAGTCACTAATGTCTTAGGAGTAACTGGTTGATCTTCTTTCGGTAAAGTAACAACTTCTGAATGTTCAAATTCGAAGTCCAAATGTTCGGCTAAATGAACAACAATTTCATAAAGAGGTTCCTGAACAACTTCAGGTTCAGACATAACTTCTGTTTGAACTGGGATAGATTCTGGATTAACTTCTGGTTGAACTGATTCAAGTTCAGAAGTACTTTCTTGTTGAGCAATTTCAAGTTGAGGATCAACTTGTGGTTGAACAAATTTGGTTACTATTTCACTAGGATCAGTGCTAATGTCCTTAGGTAATTGTGAAACTCCTTCTTCAGGAATGGATGTACCAGAAATAGTTGGAGTAACTAGAGCCTCTGTGCTTACCAAAATAGATGACTCAGGTAACTCATATGAAGAACTAGGAGTTCTTGATGTACTAGACTCAGTTAAGCGAGACCGCTTTGCCCGAATTGGTGTCGCTTCAGGAGGCAAAGAAGGTTTTCTCGTTGTTCTCTGTGAATGATAGGGTATGGTTTGATGCTCCTCCACGATTGTTGATTAATTTTATTATCAAAAAAGAAATAAACAAAAAGGGGTATACTAGGCAAAGGGTTTACCAAGCAACTGTGAACTGCAGAATACCTCCTGGCGAACCAAGAAGTACGGGCAGGCAATGTCCTCGAATGTTGTGTTTGGTGTATCACAGTTTGCAAGGCAGCCAACTCGGTTACTTAAGGATGGATAGCAACCTAGAGTTGTCCTCCCATATATACCCGAAGGTATGTGGAGGCCTAGTCTGTAAAAGCGTTGTCTAATGCAAAACCACACAGTGAGAGCATTCCCATATACTTTACGTACTGTAACACCACCCTATATACCCAAACGTATGTGGACGAGCTACAATATACTCACGTACGCGGAATGAGGTATCACACTTGGGATGTATTGCAGACAAGTTAGCGACAGCTGCTTTGTTTTACGACGCCGGAACACGTCTCTAGCCTAGAACCACTAAATGTTCTCATTAATGACAATGCTCCATTAGGTAAATTGATGTTTATTTTAAGTTGACCTTGCTTAGGAATTTGCCTTTCAATTTCACCACGTAATGTATTTTGAAATTCCTAGGAATGCAACTATCATGATAAGCATATTTTCCATTCAATTTAATGATGAAAATCCTAGCTACTTAGGGATAGAGCAATCAGATTTCTTTTGATCAAAGAGCAAAGAGCACAATCTAAATGCAAATTCCCTACAATATTCCTATTAGCAGACACAAACCTTTTCAATGCAACATGCATGCATTTCTTTTCGATTTCCCTTAATGTGAATGAAAGAAAAGGAAAACTAATGCACAATCGATCAATAGACTCTTTTCATAAAAATGACGATTTTGCGACAATTTCTTTTTAAGGAAAGGAAAACTTTACGACACTTTAATTTTCAAAGAAATGAGGAATTACGACACTTTCAACGAAAAGACTAATCATATGCATACATCAATCAATCAATCTTTCATGAATGAAGACTTGACGACAATTCAATTTTCGAAGGAAAAGACGATTTAACGACACTTTCTTTCGTTAAAGATCAATCGACCAAAAAAGTAAGTTTCGAAAAATGACAAAGCAAATACATAAGAAACATTTACCAATCCTAGTCTAAGTAGGGCCAGGTAAGGAGATGAAAAACTATTTTCAGAGACAAGACATCATTGACATTCAGCAAATCATTCAAACAGGAGAAAATTGGCACAAAATTTAAGTTCCTAGAAGGGAAACTAACCCTCAAGGGATCAGCATAGGCAGTAGTGAGAGACAGTGGGCTTCAGCACACTGGCCCTATGCGGGAAGTGCATTGCAGCACACTGTGTCCTTCATTGGGCTATGCTGGTGACAGTAAGCCTTTTTGCAGGCAATTTTGACACAGTTTTGACTCAATTTTCAATGAAAGAAAACTGGAATTCAATCAACGACCACAAGTACGGTATGTAGAAATGTCTTAAGAGGCTGATAAGCTATTAAGATGGATGATCACTCCCCAACGGAGTCGCCAATTTGTTTTGGGAATTTTTAGTGTCTACGGATAAATGCTTAAACCCCTAGACTAGTAGCTAAGTCTAGAACAACAATGCAAAGAATTCTCTACTTTTTCTATGACCAATAGATTAAACAAGAGGTAAAGAAGCCTACCTGAAGCTTTCACTTACTCCTTATCTCCCTTGACCAATTATGTCACTCCTTTTCGTACTTAATCCGCTTGAAGAGTACCTGCACACAGACAAAAGACAAAAACCGATCAAAGCATATGATAATGATCTATTGATTAAACATAGCATGGAATCAAGTACATAGTACACATATGAAAGCATTAATGAATAACACAAGCATATGGAAAAAGATTTGAACACTTTATTACTAAAAGGAAGAGTTACAACCCAATTTGCTTGATTCAACATCACTCCTCCAGTTCAATCCCATCCTCTCCTCATAACAAGCAAGACATTTTGACATCATTACAATACTTGAAATCAACTCAAGTCTCATACTAACAGCATCTCCCTATAATTCAATAATTTCCAGCCCCTGTCACTTAGATGAGTGGTCTTTTTATAGGTGAATGAAGGAAGTTATGCCATAAATGATGATAATGAATGCCCTCCCAAACTTAGGATTTAGTTCCATGGAGGAAGAGATAAAGGGATTGATGTTCCTTAACTCCCTACCTCATCCAAATTCGAGCTCAAAGGAGTAGATAAACTTGGGAAACTTCTAGATGCATCTAATGGATAAGAATATTTCCAAACCCTAATGCAGTTTCACTCAAATTCGCCTAGTGCAGGCCAAAGAGGGCTCAAGTGCGCTGCATAGCACCCTAGCAGTGTACTGGATTGCACTACAGCGCACCCTAATGAAGGGATGCCTGTGCTGATCTTCTTAGAGGCAGTTTTTGGATGATTTCAGTCATGGAACTTCTTGGGAAGCTAGGCATTCTGATGGTTGACTTATTTAGGGCATGTAACAACTGAATTAGGGTTTAATGGGCCCTAAAATTATTGATCTGTAAGTTGGGGTTGATGTGCCCAAATGGATCTATAACACACACACACACACATTAACACTAAAATTATAACTCGCAGCATCCATAAACTACCAATCCATTTACCATGGATTATAATATAGTCATAGTTCCTTATCTAAAACTACAAAACCATGGGCAAATCAACCATGTGCCACAAAATCACTAAAGGCAAAAATCATGTGTCGAAAACTACCAAAAACAAATGCAAAAAACAACCCAAAAAAAATAAATTGGCGAGCACTGCCCTCCTATGAGCACCCGATGAAACGTACAACACATGATGTTAGTCATGCAAATAATATAACAAATAGCCAACAATATCTTGCATTCATTATGGTTGGTATGTTATTGTATTTCATTATTCTTTGTTTTTTCACATTTTATTTATTTCATGCATAAACAACAAATCAATAATTAACAAAATGGAATCTAAAGGAATTTTAACCTTCATAGTATAGATTCAAGTCTACTTTTAGTGGATATGCTATGGCGAATTATCAAGTGGAATATCTACAATAGTTTATAATATCATGTGGCTGAGGATAAAGCCATATTTTATGCTATCAATGAATGTAACACCAAACAAATATTTGTTGGTGATGATAGATCTCTTAGATTTCTAAGGTCCAAAGCAATATAGTTAGATGATGGTCATTTTAATGATGTATTGTGTGTTCTAATTATCTCCAGCAACCTTCTATTGGTATACCTAATCGCTCATTCAGATGAAGCTAAAACAATAGAGTTTTCACCTCGGCAAGTTAGAGTAATCGAGAAGTTATAAGATGACAAGCATATCTTGACAACTGGAATCGTTGATGATATTACCAAGTTGTATTAATTTTATTTGGGTCATTATCTTTTCCATCGATTTTTATTACTCATATCAATGAGTTGAGAAAACTTTAGCATGAGAGATTTGGTCATCTAAACTATCGCTCATTGCAATAGCTACATAGTCAAAATATGGTTATTGATCTTCCTCTCATCTCTTGTAAAAATGTGTTTATACAATCTATGATTTTAGCAAACATCATTAGGATAGTCAAATGTTCGTCTTGTCATGCCTGGAACCCCCTTGAATCTTGTTCATAATGATATATGTGGCTTGACTCCTTTTTTCTATGGGTACAAGTCCTTTGTAACCTTCATTAGCGACTTCTATGGATCTACCTGGGATTTCTTAAAACATAAAGAGTGTTTTTTTTACATGTTTGTGGCCTATGAGGCCCTTGTAGCCATAAACTATTGAGGTGAGAACATATAATGAAAGTGAATATATTAACAACAAATTTACAACTTATCACACTACACATGGCATTTAGATGCAACATATTATTCCATATACGCCAAGGAAAAATGGTGTTGTTGACATATTAAAGAATCACATATTAAAGGAAACAACAAATTGTATGATCAAATCTAAGGGATTAAGTCTTCTTTATTGGGTTGAAACTATTAATTATGCCAGTTACATAGTAATTGCACTCCCACAAAGGCTTTAAAAATAAAACATCAGAAGAAGCACGAGTAAAATTAAACTAGATGCAAGCCACTTCTATGTGTTTATTAGTAATGTGTGGGCTCACATTCCTAATGATAAAAGGAAAGAAATATAGCTTAAAAGCGAGGAGCACATTTTTGTTGGATATTTAGAATATGTTACAGGTTATAGAATTCTATAGCTTCATTTCGTGAAATCATTATTAGGAGAGATGTTAAGTTTGATGAAAAATTCTTGGCCCGCGAGCTTAATTTGACATTGTGTTATCTTCTCTTCCCAAAATTTTTGTTTGTGATTCTATTATGGTTTCTTCTTTAGAGGATGACATTAAGGATGAAAATATACCTCCGCCGACTCACCTTCCTATAATTAGGTTTGTTTGACAGATAATTCTCTTATGCATACAGAAGTGAACTCCCTGGGTCTAGTGGCTTGATCTAGAAACAACAGGAAAAAAAGACTTATGCTTTCCTTAAAGAAATCAGAACATGGATAAGGGACATACCTTGAATCCAATGCAAGTTCTCCTATTCTTCTTGCTTGTAGACTTCATCTCCAGCTCCAAATACTATAAATGGAACCTACAAAACAACTCAAACAAGCAAGAGAACTACAACATACAAATAACATATACTAATATCTCTAAACAATGAGTCAAGAAGGCATTGTAATACATATGCATCAATGAGATACAAGTATAGGAAAACAAAGCACTTTTTGTATTAATGAATTTATGAGAGATTACAACCCTTTAGAGACACTTAACTTTGTAGATGTCTCTCGACTATCATGTCTTTCCCTTGTCATAAAGCAAACCTTCAATCATAACTCAAGTGCATGGATGGATAATGGATCCTTAAGAACAAAAAAACAGTATGAGGGCATAACTAAGAGTCTCCAAAAGCCAACTCAGATTCCATGGGAGGCAGTAAATTTATAGGGTAAATGGGGTGGTTTGGGATTTACCAATCTATGACTTGGATCCACATATGAGGGAGCATAAGCTCGATGGATAAGAGATAAGATCTCAAGAGTAGGAGTTTGAGATATTAATCAATAGTAAATGGTTAAACCACCTTGGAAGCTTCTAGAAAGAGAAGACTTAAAATTAAATTTTGTTTTTACCGAATTCTAGAGGTCATCACACTTGCAGCAAAGGAAAATGCCTTGGTCAGTGCATTTGCTCGATGTACAACCTGCAACCAGTGTAGGTTGCTCAAAGGGAAAGTACGATGGGGCTAAAAATTAGGATTTTGAGTTATTTTACCCAGAACTCTTGGACTTCATGGATAAAGAATGTTTTAGGATTTGCAGGGGATGAATGCAAAGTGTTAATGGATGTTGATTGATCTGATTTCCAAGCCATTTGATTGGGTGTGACAAAATGACCTGTAACAGATTGCCCCCATAGTACAAAGTCAGAAGCAGTGTCTGAGGACTGAAGTGCTTTACCATGTGACGAGTCCATATCAATAATAGATTGGTTGATATCATCATCTGTTACACTACATAATCATCATGATATAATTGTTGAGGTAGGCATACCCATACTCAACATATAAGCCAATTTACATCTCCAATAATCAAATTCACGTTCACTAATGATAGATGGTGGACCCATGCTTGGATGAATTTCTAAATTATCATATCCATCATACTTTTTAATCTTGTATGAATCTTAAAATCGCAGCCTGGAAGGATGAAACTAGATTTGGGGTCTTCTACCTTGTCACTTGATAATACGAGTCTAACCATGTGAATAAATGAGCTGGAGTTGAACATGATAGACACCACCTTATTACGGCCAATGATGTAAGTAGTTAACAAATGTAAGAGGAATCATTGATAATGACAATGGCCCTCAAGGTACTACAATACAATCTATGTGATGTGAATGAATGAGCTAAAGCCAAACCCCGCAGAATTTTCCGGTCGAAGGACGGTGATGAGAACTTGTTGCCAAAAGCGAGGAAACTCGCCATTAAGGAATGAAAGCTCTAAGGCACTGAACAAAGTTTCTAAGTCAAATTCCTGGATAACAAGTCGATGTCGACAAGAAGTGACCCGTCGCAAGAGGGCCTAAATGTATCTCACATCAATGACACAAAATGGGTATCAATATTTGAGACAGAATGTTGATGATGCAGAGCTAGTTTAGGAGCAAAAGACATGAAGGAAGGCTTAAGGGTATTGTAACAGATGTCAACTGAGGGTGGAATTTCTCCTGAACATATCGATCACATTTATATGGAGTTGGCGTCATTGACCCAAAGACCCATCATGAAGGCTTTCAATGAGATGTGATCGACAGAGAGGCAAGCAGATTCCCCAACCTAAAGCAGTCACAAAGATGAAGTGAAAGAGTGTCATGTTCAAGGGTGACTTGCTACCATTAATAGGTATGATGCCTTGTTTTTCCAATTTCCCAACCATTTTTGGCCAGTACCTCTTTATTTTTGACAAGCTTGAGGAGGATAACATATGCTTGATTTATAAGTTCATCCTTCGAATGAATCCTTCTGAGTATTTTTAACAAACCCTGAGAAGGAGTGGTTTGGTATGATCATGCTTGATGAGTCACACATTGTTTAATAGTTTTACGACTCTAGCGAAGGCGTAACTTGACTTATTTTTCATGTCTAGTGAGTTTGAAAAAGAGGTGAAAAAGAAAACTCCAACATGTTCATTTCATAAATTTGTCCCTTCGGCCTAAAAAGGCATAAAACAATACCCAGGAGAACCTTTTAGGCATGTTCGACTAAAGTATTCCTTTTCATAATAGTCTATCCAATCCAAAAAAGGGTTAAACTTATACTGGGTAGACATCTTTTCACTCACTTTAACGAGTTCGAATAGACAAGTGCTTCACAATATTTTCATTGTTTTGGGTTCCTTTTTTGTAGGTTTTAAAAAAAAAAAATATATATATATATATATATATATTATATACTCATTCGTCAAAATGACTTGTATTCAACTTAAAACCTGCATTACATCCTTCATTTATCATTTATCATTTATCTTGCTTAGAACACCGTAAAAACATTAAAAATACATGATATATGGTAAAATTAGGTCAAATACATTTTAAAATATTAAATTAATGAGTTATTTTGACCATAAAAGTGAAAAGTAATTTTATTTCTTACCATTTTCATTTTACCCATTTGAGTGAGCTCAGAGTAGTTTTTACCTTCAACCTTTAGTAGTTGATTCTCGCCAATCCAGTGGACGATTTCCAGTACCGCCAGTTCCAGGTAGGAAGTCATTCATTTCTTGTCATTTTTACGATTTCTATTTCTTGTTTCATGCATTTGATGGGATGAATTTTTGACTTTTTAGGTCTAAAAAGTCGCCCTCAACCCATCACACTCATCCTATATCGGGAGGTGCGATGGCTCAACAAAATTAACGCTGATGAAGACGACCTAGCACACTCATGAGTGAGGGTGAGTGTAATGGGTCGCTCTGTTAAAAAATGGACAGTGCGAAGGGCGTACCAAGGGTTTAAAAATTTTGTTTTTAAGTTATTTTTCTCCCAAAAAAATTCAAATTGTTGATTTTAAGTGTTCTTCTATGTTATTTTGCATACATTTACCGACGTGAGATGGCTTTAATCTGGAGAGAAAGAGATCATGAGGCTCAAGACATGATTGTTGCCAATGATCCAACAATTGTATAAGCTTTGAGGAACTGTGGGCTTCTGAAGTTTTTTATGATTTCGAGCATGGGGACCCAGTTGGAGTTACTAGAAAATTAAGATGATGGGATATGCAGGGACAATAATTCAGGATCGGAGTACACATTATCACAATAGATGTTGAAGACATTTATTTCTTGACAGGGTTGTCATGGAGAAGAGCCTCCATTTCATTATCTGGTTTCAGGAGAGGTTGAGAGACGGTGAAGGATTACATTGTTGTTCATTGTCAACCTTCCTCTGAAATAACCAAGGACGAGAAACTTGAGATTAAGGATTTCATTCAACTTCCCCTTAAGACAATCCTTTTCACCATTTCTTGATTGGCTGGCAGTGTTTCTCTACACTTAGCTTCCAAGACCCAGATGCAGTATGCATTGAAATTCTTGGCACCTACAGTATTCAATTGGTGTGAAAGGTTTTAGTCAATCTGAAGGAACAAATAAATATAGCAAATACCAAATGATTGAAGAACTTCAGACATGGCTCTATCATGGTATAATTTTCTTTAGAGGGTGCCATTGCTACAACCTCAGTGGATAGCCCGTGAACTTCTTGGACCTATAGAGTCTTGCATGAGGCAATGGATAAATTTGATGACACAACACAGAGGAGCACCTATGATGACATTCACTCGTGTTTTCTTTGATTAGTTGTAGGAGCAACTAATTATGATTGAGTACTACCCATATGTCAGAGTTGATTTATGTGGAGACCTAAAGCTCATTTTACCTTAAGGTGAGAAATGGAATTATACACGTAAAAGCGAAGTCTTTTTTTTTTTAATGAGTATCAGAGACTAAAAATCAATTTTACATGAAGAAATTGGACCTATGTGCCCAATAGGAATGTCGCCTATTCATCAATGGGCACAATCACATCATGTACAGGAGGACCTGCAAGAGTAGACTCTAGAGGAAGAGATGGCGACCTGCAAGCGTAGACTCTAGAGGAAGAGATGGCCGATCATGACACAACAAAGATGCTTGCCTGAATTCGAGCATCATGTCGAGGATTTGACTCGTAGTGTGCCAGAGGCAACGGTTGACGAGGTTCCTATGCGTCTACAATGGTAAACTATAGGAGTGTCAACTCATATCAGTCAATTGTTGCGCAAAGTTTCCCACACAATGGTATGTTATCGTGAGCATCATCGGGACTAGTTTCCTAGGAGATTTTTCAACCATATTTTATCTACATGTATTTTTGATATTATAGGTCATGGGCCATATGTTTCTCATACAATGTTTTTGTAAAACCAAACACTATATACAATTTTCTATCTACGGATGTTTTCTACTTATTCTACTCTCTTACACAAAGTATGATGATGGTTGTATTTTTACATATGTCACAAATGTTTTTCTAATACATGATTAGCCAATGCATTTGTTAATGTATTTATATTCCTATGAACATGTTGATACTGAATGTAATCAAAATGTCACTCTAAGAGGTGAACCCTTAAAAACATTTGTAACATAGTTGGACTACTTACTAAATAAACATTACTTAGATGTAGCATCATGAGTTGTGAATCAAATCTAACGACCAAATGACGAATACCACAAGAAATGGCATCAAACAAAATTTCGATCATGACATTATACTTAACGATGTTATTAATTGAGCGATTAATGCAAATTCCTTACAACCTCACTAACTCGTCATTCGAAGCATAGATTTCCCACGTTGCGGAAGAAATGTTTAGGGTACTACGACTAGCACCATCAACATAACCAACATATGGTTGAGGGAATGCCGACATCTGCAAATCAAATGTAACCCAAGATAGGCAGAGGCAGTATAAAACTCTCAAGAAAACACACTGCAAACACACTAATATAGTATGTACACAGTGACTATGTAGAAAAAATTATAAGCATAATATCTTTTGAGGTACAACCCATTGTGAGTTTGCGCTACGGGAATTTCGTCAAAATCTACAAGTTTGTTGACCCCTTTCACAAGAACACGTTTAACAATATATGACCTAACCGCATTGGTTCGAGTTTCTCAGCTCCTAATTTATCAGCTTCCTAGTCATACAACAGGACCAAATCACCCTCCGAAAAGGCATGAGGTTTAACATTTTTGTCATATTGCACTTTAATATGCTATTTGTGAGCCTCATTAACCATTGCAGCATCGCGTTAAGTCTCATCTAGCCAAGCTAAGTGAAAAAAGCGTTCTTCTTCAACGGAGGTTGCGGGAAGAAGCTCAACAACAAGTTTCAATGACAAAAATTCACATTGAATTGGAAGAACAACTTCCAAACCATACACCAACTGAAAAGGTGTGAATCTAGTCACGGTTCAGACAAATGTGCAGTATGCCCACAAGGCTAAAAAAAGAATAGTATGCTAATTCATTTTATAAATACCTACCATGCGTTGGAGCATTGTTTTCATAACAATATAAATGTCTGCTACTTGACCGTTGGCCTGAGGGTAGTAGGGGGTTGAGCTATCATATTGTAAGCCCAACTTAACAGTTAGTTTAGACATAATGTAATTACAGAAATGTTTACCATGGTCTGCAACTATGGCTTGTGGTGCACCAAATCTGGCAATAATGTGATTGAAAAGAACAATGTAGTAGTTTTGTGGTTATCGTATGTAGGCATTGCTTCAGCCCATTTAGTAAAATAATATACGGTAACAATAATGTAACCATGCCCCCTCATCGAGTGAGGGTTATAGGTCATGAAGTCGATACCCATTTGGAAAAGGATCCAACAACGACAACTAGATGCATAGGAGTAGGTAAAGCACGGGCTTTCTGGTTATGGATTTGACATGCGTGACACTTTTGGACCGTTAAAATGCAATTTCGGAATAAATTCAGCCAAAAGTAACTGACACGTAAGATTTTTTGGGTGGTAGCATAGCTAGACATATGTTCGCCATGTGCTCTATAATGACAATAATTCAAAGGTTTCTCAGCCTCTTCATGTGTAAGGCACCATCAAAAAATTGTATCAACACCACAACAGTAAGGAGTGTCACCAATTATGATGTATTGGCAAGCCTAATATCGAATTTGACGTTGATCATAATGAGTAGCATCAGGTTAGAAAGTTTTAGTCTGGAGATAAATGATGATATCTCCATACAAGGGATTAGAAGAGTCGATCATAAACAATGTTTCATTGAGAATGAAATCATCAGTTGTTGATTTTGACATAGTAGAGGGAAGGTCGCATATCAAATCAACAAAGTCTAAATATTTCTTAAACCTGGGTTTGACGAATTCCAAATCAAACTCTTGGAGGATAATGATCCACTTTGAATATTTCCCCCCAACAATTGACGTGATAGGATATAGGTCATTGGGTTGCAATAAAGAACCAGAAGAGTCTTGTGAAGCATAATATAGTGGTGAAATCTCTAAACAACTTGGACAACTTCCAAAGCTAACTTTTCAACATGGGAATACTTGGCTTTAGTATCGGTCATATTATGAATCAAGTAATAAATAGGGTGTTCATCTCCTAAATCATCTTCTTGCATCAATACCATACTGATAGTGGTAACAGTTGCAGAAAGATACAAGAAATAGTCTCGATGATAATCAGGGGGATACAGTAACGATGCTTGGCCTAATACTCTTAAAGACATCAAAATCCTTTTGAGTGGTATCGTCCTAATGAAAGGGAACCCCCTTCTTCAATAAACGAGTAAATCCTTTGGTAATTTCTGCATAATTAGGAACGAAACATCGTAGAAATTTAGCCTTCCCTTGCAGGCGCTGTAACTAAACCAGAGAAGACGGGGTTGTCAAATTGAGGATTGCCTGGACTTTCAAGGGATCAATGCACATTCCTTGTTCAGACATACCAAATCCTAAAAGTTGATAAAATTGAATGCAGAAGACACATGTATGCTGGTTTAATCATATATTATAACATCGACATTGTAGGAAGATGGCTTTGAGATACATTGGATGGTCTTGAAAATTTTTAGAGTGGGCATGCAAATCATCGAGGTATGGTTGCATGATATGATTAATATCATGAAAAACATAATTTATTGCCCGATGGAAAGTTTCTCCTACATTCTTAAGACCAAAAGAAAGTTTGCAATAAGCAAATGTACCATATGGACAAATGAACGCAATATTAAGTCAGGTCAAATGGAAGTATGTTGATATGATTGTAGCCAGAGAAGCCATCCATAAATGAAAAAAATTCACTCCCAGCGCAAGCATCAATAATTTGATTGATCAAAAGGGGTTGGATAGTTATCCTTAAGACAAGCTTTATTAATTTCACGATAATTGACACATACACGGATCATACCGTGTTTCTTCATTACAAGAACAATGTTCGAGACCCAATTAGTTAAAGGAACAAGATAAATAAAACCAACATGTAGAAGCTTTTCAACTTCTGCCTTAATCGCAACAGTTTTTTTAGAGTGAACCGAACACAAACTTGTCTAACTGACTTGGCATCTGGATAAGTTTTAATTTTGTGCACCACAATATTTGGATCAATGCCTGACATCTCTTCATATGTCTAAGAAAATACATCATATAATTCTTGAAAAATGTCCTTATGAATCTTAATCTCATGAGGAGAACAAGATACGCCAATATGGACATTTTCAACAATCTCGAGCTTAACTGAAATGTCGAGCGGAATAATGTCCCCAATATTTGTCAGGTTTTGTCAGAATTCACCTCATAAATGGAGATGGGGTTCTGAGGTTCCTTAGTAAACTCGGGAGAGAAAAAATCTTCCAAATTACGCTCAAGATTTTTAGGTGGAGGTAAGAAAGACGAACAAAGCTAACTATTGTCCGAAGGTTTCTCATCTGACGTCATGATCTCCATGATGCTTTGGTGGGATAGGTGTCATCAAAAGGATCATATTGTGAAACTAAACCTGAATCTTGACAATAATAATCAACCAGGTTTACTAAGTCATTGTTTTCAAGATTCGCCGAAAAGTCCAAGTGAATAGCCTCATAAGCTAACTCAAGTGGGTTGGGCATCATACAATCGCCAAAAAAGTCAATGTTGGATTTGTTAGGCACTATCCAAGATCATGTGGAACAATACTAGACGAAATCATGTTGATCAAAGCAACTATAGAGGGAAAGTCATGAGGACGAAGTGCAAAAGTTCCCATCAAGGATGAGTCTTTTAATAATCCTACTTTGCATTTTCAAAAGGTAGTGGAGTCTTGCCCACAAGAGGTATGTTTCCAGTAGTCTAGGAATCAATAGTGAAAAATGCACACTGATCAATGGCTATAATTTCCCCTTGGCGAGGGAAAGCAACCATTTGAAAATAGGATGAGACTACAACTTCCATAACATAAACCAAAGTGTGTCCCGGTAAGAGGTTATAATCTAAAGGTCCATCAATAACTTCGACCTCTATTGAGATAGCTTTACTGCCTAATTCCACTGGTAAGGAATTAATAATTTTGTAAGGCTTAAATCCTCTTCCATCAAAGGCTTTGAGTGTCGTCGGTGGCTAATTAAGGGAAGGAGAACATAAAGATTTCCAACATGACATCAACACGATGCAGGTAGATGTGTCGTCGTGCACAATGGTGTGGAATACATTTTTGTCTCTAACTACAACGTGAATCATAAGTACAAGTTGGGGTGGAAGTTCAGGTGTATAATTATCGCAATTGAACATAGAAAGACCCGAATCTAAGGGATCTACTCTTCTAATAGCTGCTAATAACAACTTCTTCCGAGTGAGATAGTTCTACAAAACCTCTCGAATAGACATAACTAAAGGATTTTGAGCTAAATCTTCAACTACATTATAATTTTGTGCAACTCTCACATGGGGGTTAAATGATAATTTACGAATCACCCTTTTGGGAGGTTTAATTGTCAGTTTAGAAGCAAGTTTCTCGATTTGGAGAGGACTAGAGGTGGTTGGAGTAGAACTAGAAGGTTGATCTGTAGCCTTTCTAGTTGAGGGATTCATATTACTATAATATTTATTCCTAAGGGCCACTAAGACATCCTTTTGACACATGAAAATAGTGCTTTGAGAAGACGGGGATGGATCTTGTGCAACCGTTTTTGCCTCCTGATTAGGGAAAGGATCAGTCAACACGATAGGCGTAGTGGATGCAACTTTCAAAAATCAATTGATTTATGCCCAGTGTGGACAATCCTTAGTAAAATGATCATCATTAAAAATAACACAAGGGTAACAAGGCTTACGCTTATCATCAGGAGATTGATTCTTCAGCTTATCATGTGGAGGGTTTTCCTGCTTATTCTTACCTTTACCATTTTTCTTACTTCCAGATTGTTGATATTTGGCTTTTGTAGTATGAAAAATGTTAACCTCAGAAGTACTCACGGGAGTAGGGCTGGAGGGGCTTTAATTGGTCATAGCTGGAGCATATTTCAAATTAGTTTAAATAGAAGATTTGCTCACTGACTGTTGACCAACAAAACCGATCACACCATCAGCAACTTATGATTCCTTCGAGGGATCGGGTGGAATAGTATGTTGAGGTCAGGGAGCATTAGGTATTTTGTCATAGAGCATGCCAAACTAGGTATAAATCAAATCCAGATATTGATCACGAACAATGACATGCTCTTTAGTAACAACTCTGCCTTTGGTAAAGTCTTCAATTATAGTGGATAGTAGGGATTTGAAAAACCATTTTGCCAACAACTAATCAGGAATATAAGTTTTGAACAGATGACGTCGACGCCTCCACTCATGTATATGATTGGATGTATGAGTAGAGTCAGACTTCTTCAAGGAGGTCAAAAGCTTAGTTCTAGTTTCATAACAGATGGGTAATTGGAAATTGGTTAGAAATGTGGTTTCCAATGCAACAAAGTTGTTAAATGAAGCTCTAGGTAATTCAACATACCACTTAGTTTTCAAACGAGTAAGAGTTCTTTGGAAAAGTCGTAAACGAACGGAGTCATCATCTCAGGAGTTCGATGTGCCATAAATGATAAGTCATGACATGATTTGACAGATCTTCTCCAGAGTTTTTGTTAAATTTGAGAATGTCACTCGACAATTTTGTAGGAATAGTTGACCACCAAGGAGAATGTTGAATTGGATCATTCATTAGTTGAGATAAATATGGTAACTCAAGTGTTGTAATGATTACCTATTAAAGTCTTTTTGAGGAGGTTGACCTTGTGGATAAAGGTTAACCGACGATGGAGGATATCCTGGATATGATGGAATGGGTTGGGCGACACGCATTTACATCCCACCGGGATAAGGAGGATTTTGATAACCAAGATAAGCGAAACCAGGTTGCACAATTCCATGAAAATCTTCGTAAGGATGGAAAGGCCAAATTTGAATATGTTGGCCTTGATAAGGCATTTGTGGTATGATTATTTGGCCAACATGCATTTGTGACATGCCTTGGAATGGTTGCCCATATGGAATTTGCATCATTCTAATACTAGGTTGATTGATTGGCACTTGTGAGATGCTTTGAACATGTTGGTTAACTTGAATTTGTGGAATAGTCTAACCAAGCGGGTTATATGGAGTTTGTAATGTACCTTAAATAGGTTGGGTAGACGGAATTTGAGAAATTTCAGGTATAGTTTGAGTAATTCATATTTGAGATGCAACCTGAACAGGTTGACTCACTTGAGGTGTAACTTGGGTAGGTTGAGGTATGGCTTGAACAGATTAACAAATAGGAACCTGAGGTGTAGTCAAAACAAGTTGAGAGTTCAAGATTTGCATTAAGACCAAACTAGGTTGAGAAGACAATGTAGGATTCCAAGAAGTAGTAATCATTCCTGGAAATAAAGGACTCATAGGAAGAAGACTTGAATAGGGTGTAGCACTGACTTGTGGCATTTGATCAACAGATGGGAACATTCCAGCAACAGGTTGACCCCTTCTAAAGGATAAGGAGTATACAGAGGCAACTTTCCCCCAAGAGGAGGGTACCCAGTATAGGACGGAGTAGGTTGTTGTAGATGTCCTAATCCATTGAGAAAAGCACCATATTGTTTCTCCAAAGGAGACTGGGGAGAAAGAGGTTGAATTGGTTGTGAGGTGCTCCTTAGGGGGGGGACCAGATGGTTCTCCAGAGGAATATGATAAGGGAGAAGTCCAAGGACTCGTTGACGCACCAAAAAAAGTTCTAGACAATGCTGATAACTAGGTGGCACTGACGGACTACCATACAAGTGGGATTCCGGTAAAGTGACAAACACAGAAGTTGTTGCAACTTCGGTCGATTTGCTCATGATAATAGACACAAGTTGAGAAATCATCGTTGACTTAGTCATGGTTAAACTTCTCAAAGGAGTTTGTTAAGGAAAGTTCAAAGGTGAATTAAAATAAGGATTTTGAGATAAAGGAGCTTGTGTTAGAGTATTATAGGTGAAGATAGGAAAATTGTGGTATAGAGGAGGAAAATCTTGTCGTAATAGTATGTGAACAAGCATTTGAGGGCTAGTAGAATCCTCTTTATTAATCTCCTTTATGCTCAAAAGACCAGGTAGAAGTTGTTCTCCGTCAAGACCCAAATATATAGGTTGTGGTTGAGATAAAGGCAAAGAAAGAGAAGAAGAAGTTCGTGAAGCAATTGATTTGATTATTTGTGGTTCCTCGGGTTGTATAACCTCAGGTTGTAAAGTATCTGAATCTACAAATTCAGGTTCAATGACTTCAGGTTCTAATGTTTCAAGATCTTCAATTTCAATTGCCTTGGACTCACTAGTTCGTAAAGATGTGATTTTGGGTTTGGTACTTATGGGAAGTGATGATTTTGGTTGATTAACTTCATATGTGGTTCCAGAAAGGGTAGCTTCGGAAGTACTAGGTTCGATAGTTTGTGGTTTTTTTTTGTTTTTATAATGACCAGGTGTTGCCTCTGGAGGAAGAGGAGGCAATCTTTGCATTCTATGTGAATGATGGGGAGTGTTCAGGGTGTTCTTCCATGATGGATTAATTAATTTTATAAATTAGAAACATAAATAAAATAAAAATGGGTAACTAGGAAAAAGGGTTTACCAAGCCATTGTGAACTGCAAAATATATATCACAATTAAGAGGTGGTTGAATCAGTTACCTATGGCGTGATAGCAACCTAATGGGGACTTCCAAAATATACCTAGATGTTTAGACATATTTTGGCACTGCAACCCCAATCACATATGTCGATAAACCAAGGGCTCTCAAACCCCTAAAAGTGTTTTTTCAAACCCTAAAGGATCAAGTTCAATTGATTACATCATTTCCCAGAAGTTCTCCCTAAAAAACTACTCAGAACTAGTCAAAACTGGACCATACAGACTCCTCCATGCTGAGGGTGTGATGCATCTCACCTGTTACACACAAGGGGTGTGATGCATACTGAAAATCCCTTCTGTAGGGGTGCGATGAGCGAGAGCAGACAAATGGCAGAGGCATTTTGCTAGGTGGAAATTCATAGAATCTTCTAGAATTGCTCATATGACAATTGCCTCTCTGAATTCACCCGGGGATGAGTAAGAGATCATGAAATCTCCAAGTGGAACCAAGAACTATCAGTGAAATGACAGTAATAAAAATCCCAGAAGTTGACTCACCCCCCTGCAAATATCTATATATGGATCCCTCATCCTAGAGATCCAGAGGCGGGAATTTTGTATTTTGTAAGGAAGTGTTGTTGGTTTCTCTGTGAAGCATTGTATTGTTGGGTGATCTAGCTTTTCATGAGGTGAAGAGGGCTTTCATGCTGGGAGGATGGCGCTGGATCAGACAATTGGGTTATAATCCTCTCTTCTACTTCTATCAATAAAGTTATTTGAGTTTTCCTCCATATACCTGTGTATTTCTGAATCTTGTATTTGTGTATGCATTTGTATGGTTAATGTACTTTTGATTCTACATTATTTATGGTATCATAGATCTCTATGCTTTGATGGTATTTTTTTGTTTTGCCTCTACAAGTGTTTTTTGAAGCGAGACAAGTGAGAAAGGAGTAGCGAAGCTATATCAAAGGAGAGAGGAAACAAGTAAGGAGCCAACCGAAAGACTAAGGTTGGTCCTCTTTGCTTCTCTCTCATCTATCTCCCATAAAGGAAAACACAAGTTACTTTGAATTGTTTGTTTCTAAGATAGATACCCGTCTTAGTGGGACTAGCAGATCTGAATAGACACTAGTTTTCCCGGAAACAAAATGGCGACTCCGCTGGGGAATGAATAGTTTGTTCGTTTGTTACTGTTCTTTGCTTTGTAAACTACATACGGAGCCTGAAGTTAAGCCAGCTAGCCTTCGAACTGCTTTTTCTATGAAACTACGAAGTAGATCAACGCTGCTTCAGTCAATCTCCGGGTTGGTTTATGAACTAAACATCTAACTTGCAAACATCCTAAGTGCCCTAGTGGTAGCTCAATAACCTCATAAGACCATACCCCTATACTTTGTGTTTACTGTCCATCATAATCTCGGCCTAAATCACTGAACTTAGCTGCAAACTGTGGGTGAAAACCAAGCTCAGTCTCGTCCCTGGACCATCGCACTATCTCTCATTGGCAGTCTAGATGCATCTCACCTCCCATGTACTGCAGGTGAGATACATCCCTGTTTCCCTTCATGACAGGTGCAATGATTGAATGAGACTGTTTCTCTCTCCAGAAATTGGTTTTTTCTTCATTGCTTTCAGCTCTATTCAATAGTTTTGCAGCCTATGATCAGTATATCGTTGTTGAAGCCTTCTTCCCTTACATTATTCAGCCTCCATTGATAAGGAATTGTAAATTTTTTTAATGTATTTTTCATCATTTACAGTCCTCCTTTGCAAAAAGTAGCTTAATCGAACTGTCGTCTTTTGATTCAAAAGTGTCGCAACTGTCGTTTTCAGTCAGAAAAAGAGTGTCGTAAAGTCTTCCTCTTTTAGATAGTCAATTGTACTTTTGCCATTGTATTTGATTTGAATTGTCAATATTTGAAGTGTCGAAAGCAGTTTTCCATTCGAAATTGAAAGTGTCGCCTTAGTCTTCCTTTCGTTTTGAAAAGAAATTGTTAAAGTGTCGCTTTGAAGAAAGTAGTTCAGATATGTACTTAGTTTCCTTTTTGGCATTCACACATTAAGGAAGTGGAAAAACAAATACGTGCATATGCATTTGCATTTAGACTGCATGCGGAAATTGATTTAGGAAAAGTGCATTTAGTGTGTGCTCTCTACTCTATGTTGAAAGAATCATACTCTTCTTTCCTTAGTAGCTAGGATTTTCATTGCTAAAAGAAAACAAATGACTGTTTATCATTTGGATTAAATATTTAGGAATTGTATATCTACATCACGCGGTGAACCTTGAAAGGCAAACTTCTTAAGAAATATCAACTATAAAATAAACGTCAATGAACTTAAAAACGCTTTGGAACCTAATGCACAACATCTAGAAGTCTAGGCTAGAGACATATTCTAGCATCGTAAACCCTAGTAACTATCGTTTTCATCGTAAGTTGGGTGATTCCTCCTCTTTGATACAACAAGTGCCAGTAAGGACTTGTGCTCCCACGTACCGTCGAGTATATTTTGGAAGACCACAATAGGCTGATATCCTTTATCCTTAGGAATCTGTGTCTGCCGCCTTATCGATCGCAATGCACTGAACACACCATTTGGTAAGATTTACCGTCGTACGTAAAGTCCTTGGTAATTTCTCTTTAATTTACCACCGAGGTGTATATTGCAGTATTGTGATTGGTTTGGTAATCCCTCTATTTAGATTTCCAAAGTAGTCACTTTCGTTCCTTTTCGACTCCTTTAAAGAAAAGGTCCATCTGAGCACTTGTCACTTCAGGCTCATTAAAAATCAAAGGTGACTAGAGTCACCTTTAGCTTTTTCTCGACTCTTAAAAATTGAAAAAGCAAGTTGTGTCAAAGCGTCATAAAATTCATTTAGTTCATAATAACATTTTCCCCTTTTAATTTTGAGTTGATCAAGTAATCCACAATCATGGAAGAAAGGCAATCAAAACCCCATCGTTCGCGGAGACTAACGAGTCAACCGTCTTTGACTCTGAAAACGTAACTATTCCAGGCCAAGAGATCTCGTTTAACTAGGTCGAAATCTCCTGGTTTATTTGAAACTTGTGTTTCAACATCATCAGAGACTCCTGTTACTCTAATTATTTCTGGTACCCCTGCCTCTACAGAAGAAGTTCTGCAGCTTCAAGAGGACATTAGAACTGATCCTAGTGTAACGGTAAACACTTCTATTCCTGAACAAGCTCCATCTAGGGCTGATTCGGAAGGTGTCACCCCTCCAGTATCTGTCGCTGCAGAGTTTATACCTTCTTTGGCACCGGAAATATTTTACGAACCTGACGGTCTACCTCTTCCACCTGGACTGATTGTTATACAAGAGATTATGGAGGATCTTCCATCCAGTACCTCATTGCATTTTGGAACTGGGATCCACCTATATCCTTCTACTACAGAAGTTAGTTCTTTTGATCACCCTTCATCTCAAGTTCATGTCGAATCGCTAGGAAATCTTTTGGATAGACTCAATATGTTTGAACAACCATCGACATCTAGGACTATGTCATCTGATACAATAGCAACAGAACCTCTTGCCACTACTCCAACAATGTTCGCTAGTATACCATCTATCCCAACTAGTTCTCAACCACTAGATGGAGTCCACCCAGGGACTGTTTCGATAGCATGGTCTGTTCCTATTTGTTCATCCGGAATCTTATCTGGAATTTCTTATGTTGAGACTCAGCAAATTGATCCTTCACATCAGTATCAATTTGGGCAGTCCAATCTCCAAAGACCAATCTACCCTTTGAACACTGGATTTCCGCCATATGGGGGGCAGTATGCCTTTTCATTGTTTCCTCTGGGAGAGCAACCATATGAGAGTTCACAAAAAAATTTGGGTCAAGTTTGAATTGTATCTAGTGGTTGAGTACCAATATTGCCTCAACATCCAAGAGTTGTATATTCATGCAACCAAATCAACGTGTGTCGAACATTCCCACTACACCGACTATTGTGACGGTGTCGCAAGTACAAGCGCTGCTTGTTGTATGTCAACCACAAGTCTCTCAGGTCGTAATACAACAACCTCTTGTCTCCATGACTCAATCACAATCGCATATTAGTGGCTCCTTAACTGAAGCGAATCAGGCTCAAATGGGTACTATCACCCCTCATCTTGGTCAAACATCCAGTATTGGACAACAGCAAATGGTCCAACAACCATGGCTGGTACAATATCAACAACCACAATTCCAGCAAGCTTACCGAGGACCTGAGCAACAAAACTTTGCAGGTAATGGGCATCCGTATGTTCAAAACGGTTACCAACAATCATATTATAATGGTTTGTTGGTCGGATAAATCGATCTTGCGGGTAAGGCCGATCTCCCTAGTATAAAAAAATATCTAGCAACAAGCAGGACAAGCAAATCTACATTTCTCTAAACATATTGCGATTCATTAATAAAAACTATAGAGATGTTTAGACCGTACCTTAAGTCCAACACTAGTTTGTAGCAGCCATCCTTCAACCGTTCGAAAGATTTTCCTTTTGAGAACCTGCAATCACAAACAAGCACACATCAAATAACACCTGCATAGCTAATATCATAAATCATGTTCATTAT
>APFE031122727.1:0-22812 GCA_000404065.3 Pinus taeda
TGACCAAAAACTTTTTCTTTCCTTGCTTTATGTGTTACTCACATAGATTCCTCGGTAGGTTCCACTGATATATATTTGATATCCACAAAAATTAGTTAACATATATTTTGAAATGGTTTATTTAAATTTTGTATTAAAATATTTTTGAAAAGTAAAAGGTTTAAACATCTTACAGTTTTTTATTACTTCTAATTACTTTATCTCGTTTTAATCTTGATATGAAACTATATTACATTTATCAGTGTGTGAGTGAAATATTTTGACCATATTGGGTTGTAATATCCACAATGAGGTTGGGATTTGAGGACCATGGGATAGCTCAATTCGTTGAGTTCCAGTTGCTAAGTACGTTTCCAATTGGGAGGTCACTAGGTCAAATCTCCTCCACACCCCTATGGTTAAGACCAATAAGATAAGTCAGCAGGTAGATCCCTTCGGGTTGATCTACCTGGATTATTATCCATGGATGTACCAACCACTCAGTTACTATGAACCATAGTTGAAAAAAAATGATTTTGGGATTATTAATATTTTATTTATTTATTACTGATAATGAAGTATTTGGTTCAAAGTATCGTATTTAAAACATTATAAATTATTTTTATTATTTATATATTTTTAAATAGGTACCTTTTTGATGATGATGATGATTAACATCTACTAAGACTGATTTGGTCTATCAGACCTTAAGAAGAAGAAGAAGCTAATTGTGATTCTTTGAAATCTTGTTTCGATGCTCAAAAGGAAGGGAAAGAAGTGCACCGAGATCACTATAGTTGGGATGAATTAACAAGTGAAGAAGATTGGAAGTCTAATAGATGTTAGGGACATGAGAAAGGATGTCAGTAAGGGCCATACAATTTAAAATAAAGTGATTTTGATCGTCCACCATCTTAGTGTAGCAAAGCTTATGAATTCTATTTCCCTAGGGAGACTTGGGAGTAGAACAATGTCTGGTTTAACTTTGAAGCTCATGAGAATTAGTTCTAATCTTAGTGATCATTATTTTATTCAAGCTAGTCAAAATAGAAAGATAATTTTGGTTCTCAAGGGCGGGGAAGATCACCTCCTTATAATATTTTAGCTTCCTTTTACCCTCTATCTCCTTATGATGCCATATATTATCTGTAAATTTTGGAGGTGATAGTATCTTTAACACTATCCTTGCTCCCGAGGATGATCTCCTCATTTACCACCCAATAAGATATATACATATATATTACTTAAATATATGTATTAAATATTTTATTTATTCACATTGAAATATTTTTTAAATGTTACATATCAGTTAAAGCAATTTCTTATTATTAATATAATTTTAATTAGCATTTTTTTCCAAGGAAAAAGCATAGTTTTGATTAATAAATTAACAAAATTAGATGTTGTACTCGCTAGAAGCAGCAACATCAAGTGAGTGACCGGATGCTAAGCAATGAAGAGCAAAAAATAAGAAAATAATGTACATGGTGGGGGAAGCTATGCTTTCTGCCCCTTCTTTTTTTCAACCTTGTGCCACTCCCCTTGGATGGTGACACAGAGACCAACGTGAAATGGAGACTCACATCCATATTGGCATTGTCCTTTTCCAAGTCTGAGGTATCTGATGTGTGGAGGAACTTAATCGCACTAATGTCCCCCTCGTAAGGGTGCATGTCGGCTTGTACCCTATGTTTCTTTGCAACTGATTAGTCTTGTAGAGATCCTCCTTGTGAATCAGCTTCCATTGGTATCTGACTTTCCTCTTCTGGGAAAGTTTCCTCTAGGGCTTCATCCTTCTCCTCTTTAGGTTCAGGTGGGGTGTATTTCCATCCTTTGGGTATTTTATCTTGGTTCTTTTTCCTTCTGGTATCCTTTTTAACATCTGGGCACAAGTTGTGTAAATGCCCTGTTTGACTACAATTCCTACATCTGAAGGCTATGTTCTCGTAGTCCAAAATCTGTGTCCAGACTCACTTAATTTGGATTAAACAGATACTTTCTGGAAGGCCTCTGCTAAGGTCAACCTTGACACATATTCATGAGTGGGTGAAAATCCTTTCCTCTATTCTTTGGGAGTCATTTTTTATAAATTGTCCTAGGCTATTGCCAATACTAGCCAGAACTCTGTTCTCCTAGAAATGAAGAGGGAGATTGTGCATTCGGACCCCAACTGACATCCTAGAGATGACCATGGTGTTTGTGTTGAACTCCAGGAACCAGGGAGTGGTGAACAAGCTGGTTGAACCCCAGAACCATGATCCTTCCTATAGAATTTTGTCTCTAGCTTCTGGGAATGGAAATTTAACTACAAAGAAACTTTTCGAGCAGAGGTGGATGTCGCATTCTAAAGACTATCTTTTTAAGATCCAGTGGAAGAGCTCTACTTGTTTGGGTCAGTAGCAGTTAGAATGACAAATAATAGCTAGAGATTCAAAGGAGGTACCTTGCTCATTCGATTCTAGCATATCAATATTCAATTCTAGGTTGTGGTTTAGTTGCTCCACTATATAGGGGTTAGGAGCATTTCCTGTCTGCTTGGATCATTCAGGGGCTATCTTTTCCCTTGTAGGATGTTCTTGAAGGATAGAGTCTCATGTGCTTGCTTCTGTTTTGAACCTGAGCCTGCCTATGTGCCTCATCCCAACCCTATTTTTCCCTTTTTTGTAGTCCCCCCACTCAATCTTAGGTTAAGAATAATGGTGGAGTCGGCCTGTATTTGATAATCCTTCATGGAATGGTGATGTTATAGAATTTTTCCTTCGAACATCAAGATCTATGAGTGGCCACAGTATCTGTATTTCCCCGTGATGCTTTGATTCAGATGAAGAACTCTGCCTGTGTTATAGATGCAAAGCAAACTAGAGGCCCTTGCAAGAGTTTTTAAAAAAATTTGAAAGCAATTTAGGCTTACCTAGTTCCCATTAGCCATCTGTGCCTTCTGGAGTAAGGAGGCAACTTCCACTTTAGAGGCTATGGGTGTCACAGCTACATCGGGGGAGTTGCTCATCTCCACCACGTGGTCTGGGTAGAGAGTGATGGCCTTAGCAACTCGCAAGTAAGCTGAGACCCCTGGGCAGTGCGTGGAGTGGTCGCTTGCTAAAACAATGTTCATAGGAGCGAGGTTCACTTGGAGGGTGTAGGAGCCAGCATCCCAGCCTCTAGAACACAAGGATAAGCGGAGTGATCTAACAGAGTCCATCTTCCATGTCCGGGACCCTCCTTGGGCTTTCCAAAATGTACCTTGCAGCTTGTCGAGGGAAGATGAACCCCAAGCCAGACAGACGAAAGAGTCACAGAGCAAACCCCCAGCAGAGTATACTTCCTATGTTTGAAACCTGCAAATAAAGGTTTCTTTTCTCTGTCGCCTAGGAGTCGTGGTTTACTGGGTCGACGTGTAGATGTGCCAAAAGGAGTTGGAGGGGCATTTTGTGAGGTAGCCAGAGGGAGAGTTAGTCACAAAGTCCCATCCCAGTTCTTGCTGCCATGAGTGGGGGTCTATAGGTCTTCCCTTCGAGCCCTCCAAGGAGTTGAGGTGGGTGGCGGAAACCAGGAAGCTCTTTGTGCTAAGGAACCCTAGCTTTCTTTTTTTCTCTTCCAATCCATTTTAAATAGAATTTTATTTAAATGTACATATTAAATATTTAATTTATTCACATTGAAATATTTTTTAAATGTTACATATCAATTAATTTTTTTTCTCATTATTAATATATTTTTAGATATATCTCCCTTATAATGAGAAATGCATATTTGTGTGTGTAAACGTGCATGTGTATGCCTGTGTGTGCGTGTAATTTCTTTATCTATATTTACAATGAATTTCTCTCTCTCTATATATATAGAAAGGGAAAATATAAGTTTTTATTCTAACATTTCAATTATTTAATTTCTTAATATCAAATTGATATCAAATTATGTTAGATAATATGGATATTGAAATATTTTATTTATCATTGTGTGAAATAATTTTTTTCATTATTAATTACTTTGAGGAATGTCTACATTTATGTTATTTTTCACTCTTAATTAAATTGATTAATTTAAAAATATTTCATATGAATGATTTCCATATGAACTGATTTATGGGTTTTTGAGCATATGGTATTGATAAGCCATAATATTTATTTTTTTATTTTTATTTTTTTTCAGAGGAAAACAAAGGTATATTTGTATTAGAAGAAACATCGATCCATTCTGTTGTTCAGATGTATGATCATCTATGTATGTTTTGTTTAAAGAGACTGAAAATTACTAGAAACTATATAAAACATAGAAAATATAAGTACCCAAAAGCAATGTTTTCATACTTCTTATAACCAAAAACTGAAAATGTTTAGAAATCACGATTATAAATTTCCGCATGGAGCGAGATTATTACATAAGTCTATGCATAGAGAGAAATATCCAATATAGATAATGTGCCTTGAAATTTTATGGAAAATTGAGCATGCCTTCTTCCCTGGTGGTAAATTATTTGACATATTTGAAATCCATAACACCATATTCTAAGTTAAGCCCCTCCTTTGACAATGCACCCACCTCCATATTTCCCTCCTTGTATATATGCATTAAAGAGATGATAGTGATGGTGTTCATAATGTGTCTGATCTTGTCAATCCATCCGTAACTGAGGGAGGTCCAAAATAAGTATCACCCTAGATGCCTTCAATGATAGTTCTTGAATCCCCATAAACATGGATGTTGTTAACCTACTTTTCTTTTGGAAATAAAAGTAATCCCCAAATTTCTAGGATTTTTTTCCCTTGTATTGGTGCCTAGTCTACCATTCAAGAAGAGATTATAATATGAACTTTCATTAAATCTGAGAATCATACCACATCCACATGTACTGAGTTGTGTTGCTCCATAAAAAAATCCTACAGATAAACGAATATCAGGAGGACACATGCAAATTGATAAATATTTATGTGTGACCAAATCCTTGGAGAACAAAGACATCTAGAAAAATATCATGTGACAAATACAATTTTTCCTAATCATCCTCTCATCAAAGAAACATTGATTAGGATCTTTCTAGATCTCCCAAATAGTATATAGTATAATCTCTTTCTATTTATCATCTCCGGAAGACAGTTGTGTAATGAACTCATTGAAATTGTGAGCCCTTCTAATAGGTAGGTATATGAATCCATATCATCCTTGCAGTGGGGCAAAGAAATAAAATATGTAAATGAGATTTGGATCATTTTCTGCATAAGATGAAAAAACCTCGGCCTGAGTAACCCCGCTTTAGAATATCATCCCAAGTCAAGGATTTACTCCTCCATACTAGCCAAGAAAATATAATGTTTTTTAGGGGGGATTTTCCATTTCTGTATTTTATGAAATGAGGATGGGTTGTGTAGGCCATGTGCTTACCTCATATAGTATAGATATGTGTCTGCAACAATGATCGATTGGTTTTGAAGTCTTCCACCCCATATACTGCAGTCTGCATGATCTCTTTGTAAACTGCCAAACATGTGTAGTTCTCTAAAATGTTCATGTCATTCTCCTACATATTGTCCTACAGGTCGAGATCCTCCACAATATTCTAGATAGGCAACATGATTTCCAATGCTTTATTACTTGATTTAAGAAGAAACATCCTCACGAGTGTATAGTTTCTAAGGTAATCTCCCATAGAATTAGATCCGCAATGATGATTATGATGCAGTATGTCCTAATCAAAATCTTGTGGCAATTCCCAAACTCCCATGTCATCCCCATCTATCACCAAGGGAGAATTTTTATAAAACTCCATCAGATATGTTAGAATCAATGGCCCTCAAGTACTTGCCTTGGATGATCTCCCACCAGAGCTCCTGTCCTTTCAGCACCCTCCAGAAAGATTTAGTTAGCGAAGAAAAAAAAGATTTTTTGGTACAATAAACCCCAACCATTGAATTCCTTTGGTATGGTCAAGCAATCCCATTTGCATAAATGATATTTTTTTTCGAACTAGTCCCAGACTATAGGAATTTAGAGATGATACTATTTATCTTCACAGGGATGGATGAAGGAATAAAAAAAAATGTGCCCAGTATACATATAATTGTTGAAGAAAAACCTGTATGAGAACATATCTACCCCCCATAGTGAGACATATATGGGTATGCTTGTTCATTTTTCTCTTATACCTATCAACCATCCATTTCGAATCACAATTTTTACAATTTTTTGGTCTGAGTCTGAGGCCTAGGTATTTGGTGGTAGACTATAGTGGAGAAATATGGACACTGAAAATACATGCAATAAAGCCTATATCCAACCTGTCACCAAAAGAAAAATACAAAATATATTTTTTACCATTTCTTAGGAGCATAGAGTTTACCCCATATTAAAGAAAGATATAGTGTAAAACTGACAACTGTGATCTATAAATGATACCAAAAGTTAGGATATTATCAATAGTAAGCAAATGAGTGATTTTCACATTTTTGGAAATGAATAAATCCATAATTATTCCACAACATTGGGCCTCACTGATGCATAAACTTAGATCATCCATGATAAGGATAAACAGAAGAGGGGAGAGGGAACAACCTTGTTGGAGGCCTCTTCCAGCATAGAAGAAAGAGGTGGGAAACTGTTAATCAGAACCACATAATAGACAAAATAAATACAAGCCATGATCCGCTCCACATTATTTGAAAAAATTCCAATGTTGTGTAGTATGAGACGAGTGAAATACCAGTCTATGTAATCATAGGTCTTGTGAAGATCGAATTTCATAACCATAACTTCCTTATTTCTTGTGTGGATAGTATGAAGGCATTCTTGTGAAGTTGTGATGTCCTCATCAATCTCACGATTTTGTAAAAAACCGAACTATTGATGGGAGATGTAAGTGGATAAGACCTTATTGATAAGTGTCACAATCACTTTTGGTATTAGCTTGTATAGGATGTTACAAAGGGATATGTGCCTGAAGTTCCTAAAGTTTTATGGAGAGGAGGACTTCGAAACGAGAGCCAAGAATTTAGAGTTAATAGCTCTAGTTATAAATTTCCAAGGCCCAAATATGGTCCAATTAATTCGCATCCTCCCTAGCTCTATAAACAATTTCAAATTATTTAAGAGCCTCTTGTTGTATCTTAGGAGTGGAGTTTTTGATCTTTCCATCAGTCACTTCAATGTGCTAAATGGCACTGGGTTTCTTCCTTTGGTTAGCATATTTTTGTAAAAAATTTGTGTTATAGTCACCTTCATGAAGCCAAATCACTTTACTTTTGATCTTCCATGTTGCTTCCTGAATCTTGAGAATTTCATTTCTCGTAGCTTCTAGTGTTTTCAAGAGTACCAATTCTAGAAAGGTCCATTGTTTTAGTTCCAAATCTTCCCTAAGCTGAGAAATGTTAGTGGATATTTTCCTCAATTCCACTATCATCTGTTGTTTTTTTTCCTTTCCCATGCTATAGACCTTATTTTTATGATATTTATTTATCGTTGAATCTTTTAGGGACCCGCTATTCTCATTCCATATAGACTTCAATAGTTCCATATATTTCCTATCCTCCAACCATACCTTGTTAATTTTGAGCGAGATCACACGACAGATATATTCCATCCGCTAGTGAAGAGAAATGGGAAGGTGATCAGACAAGGGAAAAGGGAAAATGTCCACCAAATGATGACTTGCAAAAATATTATATAATATGTCAGACAATAGATCCATTCTGCTATGCATACCCCAACACATCTATGCCAAAAGAGTTGTATTAAAATCATCCGCCATAATTAAACCACCAATATTTAGCATGACACATATTTGTATATGGTCCCAAAAAACATAGTGATTCTAGTAGGGAACATATATGTTGAGAAAGTGTATGTGACAGGGTAGGCCCCTGAAATGTCCAGTTAGGAGGGTACCTACAAAAACACTGTAGGCATGAAAATTTTCCCAACTAGAATCCCACATGCAAATAAGAACCCCTAATGAGTGGTCAACACTGACACCTACAATATGCCATGATGGGAAAGTAAAAAAGAATATGTGATCACCTTAGAGGCATTGGTAAGATTTTCCTAAATGAGAACCCCAAAGGGGTAGATGATCTGAATCAAATGGAGCAAGCCTAATTTTTTAGAGTGATCCCCAAACCTCTTAGAGTCAAATATAGGATATTGATCATAGAACCCCTTGAGTGGGTTTCATTTGTCGTAGGGCTCAAGATTCATAAGATACAATCATGGGAACATTCATTAATTGAGAAAAATCATCAAAAGTTGGTGTCTAATAATTCAGATGACCACGACACTAATGACTTCCTCTTTTCATAGTCTTTTGGACTATAATGTTAAGAGTCGAGCCAAGACTAATGTGGGGGTAAGAAGGAGAAGAACCGCCCTTACGAATAGTCAATTTTTTGAGATCCATGGCCGGGTTGAGGAGGTGTAAATTGATATCTCTGCCAAAAAAGTTACGAGGGAAAGAGAAGGGATGTGGGTCGTTGAGAGGAAGAGAGGGAAGTGTAGAGCCTGTTTCCAAAGGGGCACGGATGGAGAGACAACAAGATCAGGGGAAATCATAGGGGGAGTGTGGGGGGGCTCCTGCACCATAGGTACATCCATACGGAGCATAACCATAGAATTTGGAAGTTCCAACAAAAGGAGGGGACAAGACCTTGAAACCATAGGGCCCAAAGAGAAACAAACTAAATTGGGAGGGGGGAGGAAAAAAAAGTATGGTATAACAACCAAAACCAAAGGGGAAGGAGAAGGGGAAGATGATTCTGAAGAGGATAAAGTAATAATAACCATGAAGGATCATGTAGGGAAGAAGAGGTACCTTTGCAAGAATAGGTGATTCCATTTTCTAAACGGTGGAGAGACTTTCTAGAGCATCCATTTTGACCATGTGGAGTACTGAGATATTCCCTCCTCCTCCTTGAACAATAATTCATTAGGTGTCGAGTGTAGTGAAAATTAAGGCGTATGAATGGGATGCTCGAGTAATCAAGCCTCTGTCTAATACGAAGCGATCCCCATTCCAGACCCAAGTTCTCTGGGAGCCTGCAAGAGAAATTGACCTCCACTAATATCAAGGTTGTTATGAAACAAACTCACAAAAATATAGAAAAGATGGTATAACGCCTTAGAATTCAGCCTCTTCTAGGGGGAAACCTCTTTTACATTACACAAATGAACAATTCTTGGATGATACAAATGACAAGACCTCCTTTCTATATATAGGAGTCTAGGGGGTCATAATATAATCAAAGTCGGCATAACAACAATAATGTAAGGGCACAATAATAACAATAGTGGGCTTCCATGGGGCACAATAAAAGCAATAGTGGGCATCTATGGGGACTACATGGGTACACCAATATAACAAGGGGGTTGTACTAATAACAATAAGGGGTTACACTAGTAGTATAGGGGCCTAACATTCCCCTCTCCTTCAAAAAGTGTTGTCCTCAATGCTTGAGTAGTTCTTGTTGGTTCTGTATAAATTCTTGTCCTTCCATGTGAAATATTCAATAGGTAATTTCTTCCACTTGATGAGATGCTTTGAAATTGATCAGTTTCATAGCTGTCGACTTTGTAGTTTTGTAAATGCTTCAGGTTCAAATATGCTTTTTTCTTCCTTGTCAAGTTCTGGAAATATTGTTGGAACTGGGATATTTGGCAACTTTTGATTGAGTTCCCCCCTGGTTCACCCTTCTTCCATTCATACCTTCCTTTGTTTATCAAATTTGGTTGGATAATTGTACCAACATCTACCATTTCTACAACCATATGTTCAATTTCACTCCCTTGGGCATATGGATATCTATAAGGCTTGATGTTTGGAGGAACACATCCTAGAATAAAATGAATAGCATGATCATGATCACGAATACGTGGGAGACCTTTGGGAGTCTCAAATACCTTGGAATGATTATCCAAGACTTTTTGGGGATCTAGAGAAATAGATGACTTCAATGTGTGAACAGTTAGCAAACATAATTGTGTAATTACGCCTCGTTGTTCTTTCTTTAGAAGCTTTTGAATTCCTTCAGAGTTGATTTTCTTTCCCAGTTTCCTTGTGATACCCCTTAATTCAAATTCCTATCCTTCCGAAGAAATTTTCATAAAAAGTTCTTGAAAATAAAAAACTGTTGTACCCAAGGATTGTAGCCATTGGAATCCTAATACAACATTAGCACCACCCATTGGAATGGAAAACATTGGGCTATTCAATAAATATTCTCCCATGGATAGCTTGATATTATGGCACTTTCTAGAGAAATTTATGGTTCCTCCGCGTACAACCATCACTTGACACTCTGGTGCTGGATCAAGGAAGAAATTCAAGTCCTTGGCTACCTTACAATTAATAAAATTATGGGTACTACCTGAACCAATCAACACCATTACCTTTTTCTTCTTGATATGTCCTTCTATCTTCATAGTTTGAGGAGTGGCAATTCTGACGAATGCATTACAAGATGTGGCCAGATTCATTTCTTCTTTCTCTAGGGTTGGTTCCTGGTGAGTATCCTTTTCCTATGATGTTTCTTGATACTTTTTTTCTCGATATTTCATTGTTTGAACCTTCTTCTTGATATGTCCTTCTATCTTGAGAGTTTGGGGAGTGGTAATTTCTTCCGATGCTTTACAAGATATGGTCAGATTCATTTCTTGATGCTCGATGTGACCTTTCACTTCTTGAAAATTTTTCTTCTTAATATGTCCTTCTATATTGATAGTTTGAGGAGTGGTAATTCTGGCCAATGCATTACAAGATATCGTTGGATTCATTTCTTATTTCGTGATGTGATCTTTCACTTCTTGATATGTCCTTCTATCTTAATAGTTTGAGGAGTAGTAATTATTTCGAATGGTTTACATGATATGGTCAGATTCATTTCTTCTTTCTCTGGGGTTGGCTCCTGGCATATATAATCTTCTTTTGAGGTTTCTTGATCCTTTTCTTCCTTCTCTTCATACTCTATGTAAAATAATTTCTTCTCTACACACTTATGAACTTCAGTGCATTTGCTATCACAATTGTAAAAAAACCCTTTTTCTCTTTTTTCTTCTAATTGTTGTGGTGTAACCCTTGTAGGTTGTGGAAGGCTAGGAGAAACAACACTTCCATCTTTATAGTTGTAAGGGGTAGGCTTCCTTGTTGCCATAATTTTACTTTCCACTATGTAACAAAGCCCTTTTGCTTTTTCCAGTTGTTGTGGTGTTGCTCTAAAGGAGGTGCTTCTCTTTGTATCCTCATAATGCGCTATCATTTCCTCTATGAAAATTGACCACGTAACAAGTTTTTTACGAGAACAAAGCCCTTTATATCATAAAAACTGATCTGGTTGTAAATATGAAGATGCAATAAATACCTTTTGTAATAATGCTACACCATGTAGATCAAACTATTGCTCCATCTGAGGTATCCAATTTATCGGGTCCTTGCCATCAAACTTCCTCATCTTTCTTTTTCTTGATTTTAGGAGCTCGATCTTGAAATGACTGTAACTCTGCACTTTTAGATCTTTAAGTTCTAGAATTGTGATCTACAGTAGCCCTCTACAACCTCTTTCTAATGTCACCAGTCTGATCCGAATTGGATTCTCCAAGGAAGAGTTATGTGAAATCTCCCACAGTGACTTGATTATAGACTAGTTTAGTAGAGTGAACTTGTATGACGTGCCACACGTCACCGTTTCAATCTTTGGCTTTGAAAAATATATACACGAAACTACAGTCTGTCCTCTTTCTGTACCTTCTTAGGAAATTTCAATCTGATGCTCAAAGTGAAAGTTATGATGATTTTCCGTAGGTCACTTCTTTGGAATGTAATTCAAGAGTCTGCAAAAAGATCAACTTCCTCAAATCATATCTCCGCAAATATAGTGCGAAAAGCTCTAAAATTTGGATCCGAGGTTCAGTGTGATTTCTTCTCAAATGGGATTTTTTTTCACTTCTGAAACGTTGCAGAAAAAAGTGATAGCGAAAATGCCACGATGACCTGTTTGGAGTAGTGAAACCCTAGAATCCAAAGCCCTGATACCAAATGTTATGAAACCAACTCACAAAAAGATAGAAAAGATAGTTGAACAAATTAGAATTCAGCCTCTTCGAGGGGGCAACCTCCTTTACATTACACAAATGAACAATTCTTGGATGATACAAACGAAAATACCTCCTTTCTATATATAGGAGTCTAAGGGGTCATAATATAATCAGAGCCAACATAACAATAATAATGTAAGGGCACAATAATAACAGTAGTGGGCTTCTATGGGGCACAATAATAACAATATGGGGACTACATAGGTACAACAATATAATAAGGGGGTTGTACTAATAACAATAAGGGGTTACACTAGTAGTATAGGGGCCTAACAAAGGCCACACTTTTATGATGAGCACCCATAACATTTGGGTCCAAATATATGAACTTACCAATAGAATTTCCAGTCTCCATCAAAGCTCATAAAGTCGAGTATTTAAGTGGAATTTTGGGAAATTTAACCCAAACAATATCATTCTTAGGTGTATCTAGCAAAGGGTTAAATCCAGTGTACCATTTATGTAGATGTAGAAAACCTTTCCCTTTCACCGACGAAGTCTTCAGAAACTTCTCAGAATCATCCAAGCAGAGAAAATGAAAATTAAAGTAGGAGTTCATCAGAATATTGATCTTTGGTGTATATCCCAAAATCAAATTCCAGTATATCTTCACCTATTCCTACATATCAAACTTTGAGCTCTCAAAGAAGATCCATCAACCCACAAGAGCTCTCTTCTACAAGCTAGTAACATAGTCCCACATGATGATGTAACCGAAACTAAGAAGTTTTGTTGCAGAATCTGACATGATAGGATTTCCACCCTTCTTTCATGCCTTACCACATCGAGAAAATGAATGTTTTGGTACATTGAAATCAGGCGGATTATGTGTCCCAGAAATAGTGTAGTTCATAACCAGATGGTTGTGAGAGTATAACACATCAGAAGGGTTCTTGTGATGACATTTTCTAGTGAAGGATCACTCAACATCCAAAGTGGACTATATGAAAGCTTCATGGACCTCCACTTCTGCATCTAGAAAAGTTGAGCTATGATCCATAGTGCAAAGTGTAGAGTATTCATTAGATATGTATACATCTCTATGTCAACTCTACAACCAACAATGAAAATCAGGCGAGGAGGAATAAATGTTATAGGATCTCCCAACAGAGAATGTCAAAAAGACAAACTAGAAAGGATATGCACATATTTCAGGAAAAGGTATGAGATAATTTTCTAAAACACCATCAGCCCCATGCTAGAGAGTATAATTAAATGTAAAAGATGAATCATATCAAAAGGAGGCACATAAACCTTAAAATAACAAGGAAAAGGTAATCAAACATCATCGAGAATATCTAAAACCATCAACTTGACATGATGTGGGAATAAATAAAAACATAATCATAAATGTTAGCGTAACTCCAAAGGAGAGTAGTTAATAGAAAGGACTTAAAATAAATAAAGATCCAAGAAACATTAGGTCCAGAAAGATGTTCTCGAAGTGTTTGGACCAAAAACTAACTAGATGATGGGGAAAGGTCACCATAGGTTAGGAAAAGGGAGAGTAGTTACCAGAGAAAACCACCACCCTGGCTTCATGGGGGCTAGAAAATAAAATTTGTAGAGCATAAAGAAGTAATGTGATCAAAACGTCCAAAATTCTATGTATGAAAAAAGAAAAAACATCACCCAACATATAGCCAGACCAACCATATGCAAAAAAAAAAAAAAAAACTTCACCTAAACCTAGTGTATGCATAAACAAAAAGTTCATCCACCAACCAGCCCAATACCCACCAAACACCCACCGTGTCCGTAACACCACATAAACAGAAAATAAATTGCATCAGGAAACACCAATACACTCCTCCAAAGACAATGTTACAGGATCCTGAGGAAGCAATAAACCACACTGCTAGACATTAAAAAATCCCACAACCACCCTAAAAAACTATGAAAATATTCGACACCAATGTGAGCTAGACCCGAAGAAAATGAAAGAGTGAAAGAGTTTAGTAACAATAAGAGAAAACACTGCAAACTCAGAACCATCATAAATTAAAACTCCACCAACAACATCCACAAGGTCACCTCAAGATGCCACCATTGCACCATTCTAGGAATAGAAAACACCACCAAGAAGCACCTGAACGTTCAACATCATCGGAAAAATGAGGACAACATACTAATCAATATCTCATATAAGAGTAGTTTCGAGTAGTAGAAATTGATGAAGGAGTTGTAGTCACTAAGTTCTGATGATAGGGAAATAAGGCATGTGAACGTGTCCATATGAAGAAATCCAAGTAGGAGGATGTGTTTATGATTTAATGAGTGACACCATATTATAAGTGAGAAATATGACCAAGGAAATTAGAATGAAAATATGGAACAAGGTGAAGGAAGACTCGACCACTCCAAGAGTTCTAATTGCCATGCGCAACGAATGGCCTCTTTGTTAATGGATCAAAAAAATCACTCATAAAATATTATCCATTTGTTACTGGATGATATACAAATTATTAACAAACAGCAAAAATCCTCATAGATTCTCATAGGTCTCCTAGCAAGTCTCCTCCACATCCAAGGTTCCAATTTGCTATCATTGTAAGGACTCTTCCATCCCCTCAATGAATTTTTAATGGATCACATATAACTTATTCACAAACTACAAGACTCCTTGTAGGTCCTCGCATGTCTCATCTCAGGTAATGTGAGTGTAAATCTCTAATAATATTATTCCATATTTTTCTTTTTAAATGTAAATATGTTAAACTTATATATTGGTTATTTTTATACTTAATACTAATAATAATCATAATCATAATTTAAAATAAAGTTATAAGTTAGATGATTCTTGTGATTCTTTTAATTTTAGGAACCTAATATGTATCATGCAGCAAGTGTTTTGATGTTTATTATGGATTGATATTTATAGTAATTTACCCACCATTTAATTTATATGGTTTCCATAGTATATATATTTTTAAACAAAATTTCAAATCTATGTTATGCATGGAAGAAATTACACAGCTGCCTCATTGTGTACTATTTAATGTGCCTCTCAACTTAATGAGTCATATTAAAAGGTGTGTAGCCCAATGAAAAATTCATATACACGACCCAAAAGGGTGAAAAGGGATAACATGCCCTCACCATGCAAATGTAAATTATTATAAGTTTAAAATAAAGTAAATTCCTTTATCTTAGTTGGGTTTTATCCAGGGGTGCATTCTCGTTGGGTATAGAACCTTGTCTACCTATACAAAATTACTCCTAGTTTAATTATAAATCATTATGATTTATTTTTTATTTAGAAATGAAATTATTGAACCAAAAGATGTTTTATGCCATTGGTGAAGATGATTAAGGCTATGGACATATGTGAAGCTAGGAGAATAGTTTTGATCCATTGTGGGAAATTTGAATGTTGAAGGTCAGTTGGCTAAATGGTAGAGAGAAAAGAGATAATGAGACTTCCATCATTAAGAATTGGAGCTAGAACACTAAGGATGTTATGTAACCAACCAAGACTTCTCAATTTATGCATGAAACAATAAAAAGGGAAAGTCTTATGTGGACTATTGAAGATCGAATATGTATATGAAAGTAACACAAAATGAGAGAGGGTTATTTTCATCTCATTCATAGCTTCTTTGAAGCTTTGTCCAAATTTACTTAATAGATTAAAATTGCATTACCTTAACTAGTTTTAAATCGACAATAACACTTAAAATGGAATTCATTACTTAGGCATTATTTACAAAATATTTTTTCTCATCTGCATCTATTGGAGGAATTTTTGGAACTTTATAGTCATTTACCAATAAATCCATACATCAATGCCAAAAGACATTAGATATTCCCTTAAAATTATCATTTATAAATAATGATGTGTTCCATGAAATAGAATGTCTCTATTTGAGAAGGAGAGATCCTTGTTAGCCATTTGTCCCTCTAATACTTACCTTCTAGTGGTTAGACTACTTTTGAAGGAACCTATTTTTATATCAATTATTGGATTCACGATTGTACTAAGAGTGGGGTGAATTAGTATAATGAAATTTCTTAAATATTTAAAGACAAAAAAGACATCATAGAACATCAGTCTCATAAAATGAACAAGTTAGGCAAGATATATGTGGAAACCCTTATGACAAAAACTTGAGAACTTATTAATATGAAAGATCTTGTAGGCATCAACCTACTATTAAATAAATTTGTAGGCACCAAAGGCACCAACATATAAGAGACACTAATCCCATTTTTTTTTTTGTAGTCACCAACCCACAAGCGACACTAATCCCCTCTGCTACTTTGTAGGCACCAACCTAGAAGAGACACCAATCTCACTTGCTACTTTGTAGGCACCAACTTACAAGAGCCAACAATCTGCTTTGTTGCTTTATAGGAACCAAATTGTAGGAGAAACCCATCCCATCTTCTCTTTTGTAGAAACCAACCTATAGGAGACACTAATCCCCTTTCCTACAAATATTCATTGGCAATAACCTACTCCACTGATTTTTCTTGCTTCTTCACAATGTTTATTATTTACTTCTTCTTTAACCTACTTTGCTTGTTTGTTCCACCTTCAATAAGGCTATTCATTTCTTCTTCCTTCACGAGTTGTACTTGTTCCTTCTTACTTCACCAATTCTATTCTCTACTTCTTCCTTCACAAAGTCTACTTCTCCCAAAACTTCTTGTTTTTGGGTTATTCCCAAGAATGAACTTGCACAACATGCATGTATCTAATTTTTTAAATCTAGTGCTATTACTTCTGCTATAGGTACCTAGAAATATATTATTTGTCTCTTCCAGATTTCATAGTCTTAAACACACCAAAAAGAATGTTATAACACATTTTCCAAGATGATGCGTTTGACGGATGTTTCATGAACATTTACGAACATCAAATCCTTTAGAGCATATATTTGAGATTATAGTGAAACAAGGTATGAAATTTCTACCACAAGTAAATTGAGATCTCTTATTTGTCTTCTCCATATTTAAGAGTCTGATATGTAACATAAATAATATTACAGTGAAAATACCAATATGCAATGTTTGAAGTAGATTTTATGAGAATGTAGGAACCCTGACTCCTCAAACCATATCTCTAAAATTATAACAAATCAAGGAATTTTTTTACCACATGTACATGAAGATATTCTATATCTATCCTATATGTTTCACATTTTGAAACATCCTAAAATAAAATTTATAGGGAAAATACCAAGATTACATGTTAGAAGAAAATTTCAAGAGTATTTAGAGGCCTAACATCATCTGAGTATACCTCTATAATTATACAAAACCAAGGTCTAAAATTTAACCATAGGTACATGAAGTTCTTCTCTCTAACACCTCTAAGTTTCACAATATTAAACATTCTAGAAGAAAAGTTAGCTAGGATGACTCATTCACCCATTAAATCATATTTGTTATCCACCTTTACACTCCAAGAATCACCCCAAAAATTGGATATCATTTTTGGGATTCCACTGTGTTAAGTAAGTCAATCATATATGACCATTTCCATGAGAGGTACTCATAACTGACTCATTTCTCACGTTGTTTGAATATTCCACTTAGCACTCATTACATCAGATGATGCTCATAGGGGCAAAGAACTAAGATTGAAACTAGTGAAATGAATCAGATAGCATCAATCATCACTTTCGGGGCTTGCACCTGGTAACTAGGACTTCCTGGGGGGTCACCCATCCTAGATCACCTTTGGCTCAAGTGCACTTAACTATGGAGTTTTCACCACAATCAAGCGCACTTAGCTTGCTACCCCATTTGCAAAACTTTAGCAGGTATTGTGCCTCATGGTCCATAGAGTTTCGTTCACTCTTTTGAATTTAAGTATTCAGGGGTTTTCGTAGTGCATTATATTAGATATCATTTTTGGGATTCAAATGCATGAAGTAAGTCATTCATCTATGACCATTTCCATCAGAATTAGTCATAAATGACTACCTTCTCATGATTTTTGAATAGTCCACTTAGCACTCATTGCATCAGGTGATGCTTAAAGGGGTGAAGAAGTTGGATTGAAGCTAGTGAAATGATTCACATAACATCAATCATCACTTCCAGGGCTTGCATGCAGGAACCAGGAATTCCTAGGAGGTCACCCATCCCAGATCACCTCTGGTTCAAGCACGCTTAACAATGAATTTTTTACCACAATCAAGCCCACTTAGCTTTCTAACCCATTTTCAAAACCTTAGCAAGTATTGTGCCTCACGAAATTATTCCCCAACTACTCCATAAATTATTCCCCAACTCCTCTTGAGAACTCAAAACTATTATTGATTAAATGGTGTTTAAATGTGTTCATATTACCTTTATTTATAGTTTTTGTATCATCAATTATGGGGATAGCTTATAAAAATTCTTGGGTCATACTTCTTATACTTTGGTTGGATCATCTTGAAAAAAATATTGTATATCTCCTCATCCCTATGGGATTAGAGGGAGCTAGATATACCATTAAAAAGATCTCATAATATTATTTATGACCATATACCATATTTCCCTAGTTGAGCTACATAATTAGACTAAAATCTTACTCAAAGATATTGTAACCAAATGGGGTATCAAAAGTCTAAAAAATAATTCTCAACAAACTTAATTTTCCAATCATTGTCTTCAAAAAAAGTAGTCTCCCCATGCCTTTGACATAAATAACAACAATATTTCAAATAATCATATGAACAATTGAACTATCCTTGAATATTTACATATAACACTTAATTTTGTACATCCTAGATCGAAGAAGTTGTTGTAGACATTAAGAATATTTTCTTTTGGGTAAGCATGAAGTATGACATGGTCCACTTTTTTGCCAAGTGCCTTGAATGTTAGTGAGTGAAAGATAACCATCACCACCCATGAGGACTCCCACAACCACATGAAATTCCTATGTATAAAGGGGAGGCCATTTATAAGGATTTTGGTGTGGGTTTTTCACTCACGTCACAAAGGCACAATGTTGTCTTGGTTGTTGTTGATAACTAGACCAAAATTTCTGTTTTCATCCTAGTGAGAAACAATTATGATTGCACCAATATGGCATTAGTGTTTATAAGAGAATTTAACTAGCTACACAGGTTACCTACAAATATCATTTCTGATAGAGATTCTTGATTTACATTTAGGTTTTGGATAATTTTTCAGTCAATGATGGGGAACTACATGAAATTGAGACCTCATATCATATGGGAAAATTAAAAGAGTATATTAGATTATGGAACACATGCTTATAATGTATGCTATGTATAATGTGATTTTCCTACAATAATAGTTATTACAACTCAATTGGGATGCCCATTATCAAGCTTTGTATGAGAGGCCATGTAGGACACCTATGAATGAGGAAAGGATGGAGGACATACTAATAGAGTTAGAAATTGTTCAAAAATGGAAGATTAAGGAAAGTAGATTCAAGAAAGGTTAAAGGAAGCACAAGATAGACAAAAAATTATCTCAATGTACATAGGACTGTTCAAAGTTATAAAGTGGAATACCGAGTTTTTTTTCATATCTAGTGCAACAAGAACAACATTTGGTTATCTTCATATGTAAGACATTTTAGGATCAAAGAGAAAATTGGATCAATTATCTATCATATTTTACTCTCATCCCACTAGCAAAAACTCTTGAGTTTTTTCATGCATGTATTCTATGAAATTATGTTTTTGATGAATCTCACAAACTTGATTAGAGGGAATTGTAGGTGTCAAACATGGGATGCATTAAAATCAAAATATGACACACAATGGAATATAAATTTTGAAAACATAGGAATCACTTGGTGGAAGAGGTTAAGTTCAAGTGGGACAAGTATATCTCAGGGAATAATACCTGGTAGAATGTAGAGACTATAAGTTGAGACTACCCCTCACTTTTTGACCTCATGTGATGCCCATTTTGACTTGGATAACTACTTATGCTAATTCTCTATTTGTATTTTCATGATGTTTTATTTATGAACACTATGTAACATTGATTAATTCCAATTGGATAGATGGACTTACTTGTATAAAACACCTGATAAATTTAGTTTATGTTTTTTAAATATCTTATATATGACTTATGATTTTTTTGACATATTGTTTTCTTTTAGCATTCTAATGTTAATTTGGAAATTTTGGGGTTTGGATACTTGATCTAATAATATGATCACTAGAATCATATATATATTATATATATATATATATATATATATATATATAAATATAATATATATATAATATATATAATATATTAAATAGTGGATAGAGCTACCTGTAATTGGAAAGTGGGCTATGTGATAGATATAGATCTAGCTACAACTATGGATTCAAACCTCAAAAAAGGAAGGTAACAATATACATTTTTTATAATATTTTATATTTATTTCATATGCAATTTTATGAGATGGAATCAGGTGAAAATTTCAGGTGACATCATTGCCTACTTGATTTTTTCAAAGAAAAACATTCAAACTAGTCTTCTAGTGTGGCCCATTATAAGGTATTGGCCCTAGTCCTTGACGAGGGTTAGAGACTTTTCCCACCATGTAATCTCGAAGCTTGGAATCATGGGAGGTTGGTGATGTACATGCTCCCTTGGATCTGTGATGAAAGTTTCCAATTACCTGCTAAGGAAATTATGTTGCTATAGTTTACAATTCTACTATTTTGGTTTTATTAGTGGTTAGACCAATATAATCGATGCCATAGTACATTTTAGTAGAGGATTGATAGGATGGGAGTGGAAGGAGGTTAGGAAGGATATGAATTTATAAGTTAGTCAGGGAATTTAGATGGAAAGTGATATTCTTCTTTCATTTACTTAAAGTTTTGTTACTACATATTTCTCCTTGTCTTATTATGAATGATTATCACATTATTTCTTGACTGCTTGCATACTATTGAATCATACTTTCTGATGAATTTTTATGATGGCATATGTAATTCCCACTCGCTAATCCTATTGTCTTATGTTAGCTTCTTAACCTACATGTTTATTGATTTAATTTTGTGACTAATAATTATTATTAGTAAAAATATGAAGTACGTGTATGCTAGCTACATACCCACAACTCACATGGATGTGTTAGTATCATGATTAGTATTGAGCTTGATTATTGGTTAATTAAATAACTAACCCTTAATATCGACTAATGATTAATTAATTATATATAATTATTATGATTAAATCAATATTGAATTAATTAGGATGATGACAAGTCCATTTTGATGTACATAGTCTTGAAGTGAATATTATTATTATTATTATTATTATTATTATACATGTATTATTTTAGCATTTTACCATTTCTTTATGGCCCAACAAGTTTGATTGCCAAATTAACTTAAGGATCAAAGTTATTTATGAGGTAGGTGGCATTGATGAGGAGGTGGGGGGTGGGTGGACAATACCTTGGGGATAAGTGCAAGAAACATGAGAGATAAGGATCGAGAGAAGTTTTGGTTGTGAGATAGGGACTAAGTGGTTGATTTTGGTGTCGGACACGAAATGGTAATTATAGTAGGGATCTCAAAAACATGGTGACTAATGATTGGAACTAGGCTTGGAGGGGTAGGGAAGTTGTGGAGGTTCCCTATGTGGTTTCCTATGCTCGGATGCCAACTAGAATTTCCTAGTTGGTAAGGTGGCATATTCAGATAAGAGGTCCCAATAAGAGCACTGTAATTGAGCTACTCTAATAAGGTATTCTTCTTGTTGTTTTAATTATATAAAATTCCCATAATTTAGTTTTTAAATATGTTGTTGATATGAAATTTTAAAATATGTGGAGTTTTTAAATATTTTGTTATTTTATACGATGCGAAAATGTATGAATTTTATTATGGTTGAGGACCCTAGAATGGGTCCTTACAAGTGCACCTTAGAGAATTGGATTATTCTCCCAGGTTGGGTTTTTTTAAAAAATTTAGACCAAATTAAGAAAAAAAGAAAAAAAGCAATCAATGCAATTCCATTACAATTCTAATCTAGAATTCAAATAAGATATAATTCATTAACTTGTTGCTAAATGTAGACCAAGGATGAAATGTTTAACTCAATAACAACAAAAAATGCATCGTGCAATCCAAAATGGTAAATAAAATTGGTCATGGAAATATAAAAAATGCCTTGCACTAGGAATGTGTGTGCATTCATAAGAATGCATGTGCATTTCAAGGAACACATGCATGTTCCTAAGAATATATGCACATTCTAATCCATGTTAACCTTGCACCCTAATTGGTGTCCTAGTTATTAGTTTGGGGCTTGTCAAGCCTTGACACCTAGAAAATTGTGTGTGGACTCCTAAAACCATACGCATGTTCCTAATTGTGCAATTGTCACCTTTGGAACCAACATTAGCATGTAAGCACTCGTGTGTGTACATCATTGCATATTTTCTATTTTTATCAATTGTACAGTATTAAAACTAATAGGTTCCACTCTCAAGACAAATCAATTACAATTAATGAAAAAGGGGAAATAATCAAAATAAAGCATCCAACACTGAAATCAAGGGAAGTATAGTGGTAAGGAGCATAAAGATTTCATGTTAAACAATCAAGTTAAAATATTTCAAGCTATGACACAAACAATATAAATGAAGCTCACTAACATGTAAATCACCAATGAATACAAACCCATAAAAAATAGATAAAATTAATTCCACCACAAAAATGTTTATAACTAATGAGAATCCAATTTACTATGATTTTAGGACAAAGCATTCATTAAGAATGTGAAAATGTTATAAACATAATAATGTTAATTTTTTATTGAAAAGTCAAATGT